>VWXS01000081.1:0-147787 GCA_028584115.1 Stagonosporopsis vannaccii | reverse complement strand
ACGTTTCGGGCCTCCCCCCCCCTACCCCCGCCCTCCCCAACCCAAAAAAGAAAAAAAAAAAGTTTAACAAGCAAACGCTAATTCCCCCCCCCCCCCCCCCCCCCCGACTGTGATGTTGCCTTGAGATTGGATGCGCCAGCAGGGTCTCGCTAGACTGGACGCGAAGGCTATCAAGTCCCAAACATGTAGATCATCCATGAAACCGAAACGCAACACTATCGACTTCAACGTCACCTCCACGTGCTTTTCACTTCTTTTACGCGTGAACGACAGTTTGACACCTTACCCTTCGCTCATAAAAGCACTTATCAGCCCAGATACGCGCTTTTGACGCGTATAATATCTCACACATCTCAAAGAGCCGCAGATATCACACCCAGCACAGGAACATGTTCTGTACGTAGCCTCCAAACAATGCCTTGCCACCTTCTGACCATCCCAGCATTGAGCTCTACTGCAACCCTCCACCATGTGACCCACCTCCCACCTCGCACAACGCTCGAACGGGCGCTCTCTTGCCTGCAGAATCACGACCTCCTCATGCGCCTCGACCCTGAACTCGCTTGCTACGAGACGCTGCCCTCGCCGCCCGGCGCGCCCGACACAAAACGCTACAAAGTCACGGACCACATGCACACGCTGCCCAAAGGGCTGTGGGACACAACCGTCACGTTCGAAGCGGACATTACAAACACAAAGGACGGGATCGAGTGGGTGATCCGCGCGCCGCTGGGGTTGGTGCAGCGCACGACGTGGCGTGTTGTCAGGCGGGAGACGCTGGGGGAGGAGAAGGGGGCGAACGTCACAGAGGAAGGGAAGGGGGAGTGGAGTTTGGTGGAAGATGTGGAGATCAAGGCGAATAGGATGTTGGTTGGGACGGTGAAGGGGAAGTGTGAGACGAATTGGAGGGGGGTGCATGGTAGATTTGTAGGGCATTTGCGGGAGGGGACGGCGACTTAGCAGATACAGAATTCAATTGACGTCTCTGAAGCAGAAAAAATTACCCATGCATAGGCTCATCATCCTGGGTTCCTAAACGTGGTGTATGGTATCGCCGAGCGCGTTGAGCACTTCATGCTGTCGATGCTTTCGCGTTCGGAGGTGTCTCCAGGGCCGAGCTCTGGCCGCAATTGTGGGGAGCTGTCGATAGCTCATGGTATGATGAGGCAACCCCTCACCAACGCTGACGCTCGATTGCTCCCTCGCACGTCTGCAATTACTCTAGGCTGACGTCGGACACAAACATGGCCTCTCTCTTCAACCAAAAGACGCCTCCTGGTCTGTTCATCGCGCAAGCAATTGGCATCACAGCAAGCGGGTACCTTCTTGGTGAGCACCTAGCTAGAGCCCACATAACCAGGTCCCAAAGGCACGCAATACTGACTACGAGAGTGCAGGCCAAAATGCCGGTCTCACACTCAATGCCGTGCCCGCTGTAATGCAAGCCCCCGCCCCCCTAGCTGCAAAGCAGTGGTTTACGATCCTGACCAACGGCGGTTTCTACGGCCGCCCCCTCGCGATCCTCAGCGGTCTCGCATCCGCCTATATCGCCTACAACCGTAACTGCACCCATGCACCTTAATCCTCCATGTACCAACTCGCTGACACCACCCAGAGGACCCCTCCTCGCTCCCCTTCAAGCTCAACGTCGCAGCCGCCCTCCTCATCCCCGGCATCGTCCCCTTCACATTCGCCTTCATCGTGCCGCTGAACAACAAGCTCGAGGCCCGCATGCGGCAGTTCGAGTCGCGCTCGCTGGAGGATAAGGCGGTGGAAGCTGGCGTTGCGGAGGAGGAGACGACGCACGCGCTGATTGATCGATGGGGAGTGCTGAATTTGGCTCGCGCGGGGCTTATTGCTGCAGGTGTGGTTTGTACGGTTATTGCGGCGCTAGATAAGAGGGAGGTGGTGGGTTTCAGCGGGGTGGGACTGGGGAGCGGCGCGAACAGGCTGGGTTGAGGGGAGCGAGGTAGGCGGTGTGATGAGGTGACATGGTCGCTCTTGTTTCTGGGTTCCACGTAAAGGAACTGGCTGTAATGGGTCACGTGACTATATCGCACCTAATTTATAAGAAGATTCACCACATGTACTTCCTCACTCCTTAGCGGGTAAGTCACAGGTCCTTGATTGATCGTACAGCTTCCACCTTACTACAGGGATGGAGGGTTCAACTGGCCGTCCGCGTGAACATCAAGTCGCGATGTATCGCTCTTATCGCACCACAGGTCACGCAACGCCAGGTCTCAGACTCGTGCCAATCAACCACTCAATCAGTGGTGTGTTGGCCACGCAAAGGCCTCAGGCTGACATCTGACCCTTACGCCCACAAACACACAGCGCGCAAACCTCGCTTGGCCTCGAGTTGATCGTCGAGAGACTTGCACATGAAGCTCAAGATCAGCAACACAGCAGCGGCAGACTGCAAGGGCCCTGCACCGGACGTCACAGCCAGCGGCTCACTGATTCGGGGCCGTTCCTGGGCGTGCTGGGCTCTTCACGCTTGCTTCGTCTCGCGGTGGTCCATATTGGTGGGATTGCTCGTTGCGCACGAATACGACTAGTGCGCGTTTGCCCTGCATATCGCGGCACTGCAAGCCGCTGGTGGCGAACCGACCGAAATTCCGTCCTGAGGAACTGGCGAGGGTACTGTGTGTGAAGCTGCAGTCGAGCCAGACAGTAAGCGTTACGTCTGGTTGGCAAGCTATCAATGTCGGCCGATGCGACAGGGTTCTCGCAAGATGGTCGCTTGACCGGCGCCTTCGAGAAATTGTGCCGGTGATCCAGCAGGTGGCGCACGTGGACAAGTGGGTCGCACCGTCCTAATCGATAGCCAACCGCAGCGGCGATAACAACGGCTGCCGCTGCTGTGGAAGGTGAGCCTTGAAAGCACAAGACCTCTCGACTCGAAGTCCGGGTCACTATCATCTTCTGTGAACCCGTCCTGGTATGCAAGCAAATACACTACGATAGTCTCTCTGCATGTTCAAGTCTCGCCTCCGCGGCTGAGGCTCGTTGACCCACGCCTCGTCTTCTAGCGCTCACATCGGCGCTCGCCCGGGCCTCCGCTCCCCGCTTTCTAGAACTGGGGCTGTATCTACCAAAAACCGCGCATACCCAACCACCTGGTTGGCTGCGAACTCTTGTTTTCACTCGCGTTTGGCCTGCGGCAGAGACACGTACCTGGATTTGGGCCTGTCATCCACAATATCTTGGTGGTTGTCTCTCATTACTTCAAGACATTACCAGGGCCCTTCTTCCCCGCACGCGACTGGGCCCCATCGCCGAGGCGTAAGTGTTGAACACACGCAGCAAGATGGAGCCGACATCCATTGACGCCGTGGTCCTCGAGCACCCGGAAGTCATGGACACACCCACGCCCACGCCCACGCCCACGCCCACGCCTGGCACACCGGCCTTCGACCCAATCCCGATCGACCGACCAAAGCTCAAGGGCAGACAGCGGCTGCTCAGCGGACTGCAGCGAATGGGCTCCTCGCCGAGTCTCAGCTTGACAACTGTGGGGAGGACGCGTTCACACAGCTTGAGGACCCCGCCGAAGGCCTCGATGTCGTGCGTCTCGCTGGCAGGCACAGGGTCGCCGTACGGACAGTCGTTCGGCAGCTCATACTCCTCGGAGCTGTCCAATGGCTTCTCGACAGCACCCACCTCAGTCGCCAACAGTCCCCCTGGCAGTCCCTTCTGTGATGAGAAGTTCCGTTTGCGAATGAGGACACCTGATGTTGCGTCTTCTGTACCGCTACCCTCAGGCCGCAGGCCACACTCGAGAGCTGGCCTGGACGCCGAGGGCGACTACTTCTCGCAGCCCATCCGGAGAACAGCACCTAAAAGGCCAGCCTTGAACTTTTGGGGCGACATGCCGGCCGAGATCCGCATGCAGATCCTCCAATACCTTACGCCCAAACAAATTGTGCGATGCTCGCTCGTGTCCAAGTCATGGCATGCAATGTGCTTCGACGGCCAGTTGTGGAGCAATTTGGACACAAGTAAATTCTACCGCAACATATCGGCAGACGCTCTGATCAACATCATCAAGTCTGCCGGGCCGTTCGTGAAGGACCTCAACCTTCGAGGTTGCGTCCAACTACGCGAGCGATGGAACAAGAACGGCTTCCTCGAAGCCTGCCAGAACCTTGAGAACTTCTCGCTCGAGGGCTGTCGAATCGATCGATCGTCAATCCACTCCTTTCTCCTTTCCAACACACGCCTTGTTCACGTCAACTTGTCTGGATTGGCCGGCGCGACCAATGCTGCGATGAAGATCATCGCTACAAACTGCCCTCGGGTTGAGGTTTTGAACATCTCATGGTGCAACAACATCGATCATCGCGGGTTACTCAAGGTCATCCAAGGCTGTCCCAAGCTGCGAGACCTGCGCGCAGGCGAAGTGCGAGGCTGGGACGATGTTGAGCTGATGAACGAGTTGTTTGAGCGCAACACCCTGGAGAGGCTGGTTTTGATGAATTGCGACAGCCTCAACGATGACTCTCTCGCGACTCTGATGGAAGGTGTTGACCAGGACATTGATGTTCTTACCGACCGCCCTGTGGTGCCGCCTCGCAAGCTGAAGCATCTCGACCTCACGCGCTGCCGCACCATCACCGATGTCGGCGCGAAGACCATGGTCGACAACGTCCCATTCTTGGAAGGACTCCAGCTGTCGAAATGCGGAGGCCTGACGGACGACACCTTGATTTCTCTTCTTCCTACCGTGCCGGTCCTGACACATCTTGATATTGAAGAGCTCGATGTTCTCTCAAATGAAGTGCTCAAGACCCTCGCCGAAGCTCCATGCGCCGCCCACCTCAAGCACCTCTGCATCTCTTACTGCGAAAATCTCGGCGACACCGGCATGCTACCCGTCCTCAAATCATGTACCAGTTTAACGTCCCTCGAGATGGACAACACCCGCATCTCCGATCTCGTTCTCACCGAAGCTGCAGCAAGCATGCGCCACCGCAATCGCCTCGCCCGCGCTCTATCCGGCTCCGAACGCCCACACATCGGTCTGCGCATTGTCGCGTATGACTGCGCAAACGTGACATGGACTGGAGTTCGTGAGGTCCTGTCTCGCAATGCCGAGATCTCGAGGCCTTCACCCAAGGCTGCAGATCAAACAGCCACATATCCCCGCGAAGTCATTGGTTTGAAGTGCTTCTACAGCTGGCAACCGACTGTCGAAGAGCACACAAAGCGGGTGTTGCGAGGCGACTTTGCCGCAGCTGCGAGGCTGGAGCGCAAGTGGGCAGACTGGATGATGATGAATGAGGAAGCGGGAGTCGGTGGCGCTGGTGCTAGACGCCGCCGCAGGAGGGCGCGAGAGGCGCAAATGATGCACGCTGATGAGGAGGAGGGTGGTGCTGGCACCACTGGCGGCGTCGGGCGTAGGCGGCGTGCAAGGAGTGGCCCTGGTGGCTGCCTTGTCATGTGAGCAGCATCTTTGGCGAATGTTTCTTACTTTCTTTCCTTGTATTCTTCCTTTCTTTCATTATCATATGCACCATATAGAGTATATTCAGGCGCCAGGGGGGTTGACTGCATACGGCGTTACATGGCGAACTCAGCATACAAGCTTGTTGTCGTATTTCCGTACATCTTGACGCTTCAAGTCATTGCATAGCTTAGCATCTCACAAACGGCAACCCAATTGAGAGAAAGTAGTATAGAGATTGAGTTTTCCCCGTATCTTCGCTCCGTTTATTTGCCTCCACGCTTTGCCATAAAGGAGGTGAAGGCGAGACGGCAAACGGCAAACGGCACCGTTGCACTTTCCAACAGCCTCCCTCAGGTCGACACCGCAACACCATCCTCCTCACCACAACGCCGCAATGCCAACATACCGCAGCATCAACATTGCGCTGCACTCGCAATTCGACATCGAAACGCTCCCAGAATACTACCCAGCAGCTCTTCCTCTCTCACCCTCCCTATCAACCCCACCCAAGCAAATCATGGCCTCTCCGCCAACGCCCACGCCCACAGCCTTACCCACACCCATCATCCCGCCCCTCACTGACGACGCAACCTCCACAACTTCCGTCCACGTCCCCATCCTCCCTGGTAGCCAGTTCTGGCTTGCCTATTCAGTCTTCCCGCCCGTACCAGAGGGTCACCACTTCCTGTTCAAACTGTACGTCGATGGGGCAAGGGTGATGAGCTGGGCTACGGGAAAGGAGCAGGGGTGGAGGGGAAAGATGGTATTTGGGCTTTTTGAAGGGGAGGGCGGAAGAGGGGTCCAGAGGAGGGTGTTGTGTTTCGGGAGTGATGCTGGAGAGGGCTTGTTGGAGGTGAGGGTTCATCGGGCGAGTGGGAGGAGAAGGGTGGAGAGGGAGATGCAGAGGGTTGAGGAACTAGGCCTTGAGACGGGCAATGATGGGCTGAGGCGAGTGTGGCGTTGATTGCTGAGATGTGAATGACATTTACTAATCAGGACAGGCTGGTGAATGCTGGCCGTGCAGGTCCGGAGCAACCGAAGAGATTCTACAGGTTCAAGCTCATTGATCCGGTTGATCAGCCGTTTGCGACATTTCGGTACTATTGCCACTCCTGGGAGCAGTTGAGGAATATGGGGTTGTTGAACAGTGAGTATTATGCGGAGAGTGAGGGGGAGGAGTTGTCGATTATCGAGCCTGGAGAGGAAGGTGTACAGCATGACACCGAAAAGGAGAGTACTGGCTCTGGCAAGGGTGTTCAGGAAAATCTGGAGGGTGCTTTGCCGACCGACGGCGACGGCATCTCAGTCCACGACTGGTTCGAGACCAAGCAACAGACGGACAACGTTTATGTGCAGGCTTCTGCAACGACTATTAACCCCATCTCCCTTGGGCGCTCGGCTTCGCACAGAGACAGCATTGCGTCCGGCAGCTACATCCCACGCGGCGCCGCAGCCTCCGAAATCTCAACCGGCAGTCCACCGTCTTTGCGCCGCCGCAGCCGCAAAGACATGTACCGCCTCTCCGTACCGCCTTCCATCAAGCTCGTCGCCCCAGACTCGACATCACAACCTCTTCCCGTTCCGCTGAAGAACGACACCTCATCTACAGCCTACCGACCCCACCCCGCATACCCAATCGAAGAGTGGACAGTCAGGACACCAAGTCCAGTTGGACCGGTTCGAGACGCAATCGCTACACCTCCACAGGGTAAAAGAGGCGTGATTGGCGTAGGTGCTGGGTTGATGGGGGTCGTACAGTGGACGTGGAGGAGTATTAGTGCCGCCCAGGCAACGAGGAAGGGTGGCGTGGGTGCGGAGAAGCGCAGTGTATCGTACTAGCATGCAACTGCAGAATATGGCTGCACCTGAGCATATCGAAGACTAAGGGATCGCGAGAATTAAATCCATTACCTGGAACACACTACTATCACGCACGATCGAAGGATTCTTCAATGGTAAGTCTGTTTGGAGGGAGAAAAGTGAGCAAGCAGACACTAAATGAACTGTTCTCAGCATGCGTACGGACTAAAGACGAAGTTTCGACTTGGATTCCAATCCGGACGGTGACAATCCCAACAGCAAGAGCAGTGTCCGGTCCCAGTATCATGAGTGGTGAGCGATGAACGTGGATGTAGTGAGTGGGAACGCCCGTAGTAGTGCCGTGGTTGGGCCGAGGTGGGTCGGGATGCAACAACAAACAATGCGACCATGAAACCGACTTCACAACAATAAGCCCCAGCGGCGTCATATCCTCTCACAATAGCAATTACCACCACATACAACTCTACATGTCTTAACATACATATCTACACGCATCATCATGGCTGGCGACGAGGAGCTACCCTGGAACGTCTCACGCTGCAACCGCCTCCTCCGACCGCTCTCGTCCAAACTCGCAAAGCTGCGGAAAGAACTCGAGCTGCCCCGGAGCGCCCACCAAGAGCCGCGCACGACGTCCGCGGCGTTTGCAACCAAGAACACGCCCCAGAAGACGACCAATTTCACACGGCCAGCGATCAAACCCCGAGGCTTCGAGAAGGCACGAGATCCTGACTGGCGGCCCGGCGCGAAGGGGACGAAAAGAACATATGGAGGACGCAAGGCGAAGCGGCTGTCTGGGTTGCGGACGTTCAGTGCAGATGCGGAGCTTGTGGCGCGGCCGGGCGAGATTGCCTTCACGCCACTTATTGCGCGCATGGGGAAGCAGATAGATAGTCCGCTTGCGCAGGGCTCGCCCCTGAAGAAGTTCGCGAGACCTCGGGGACCGCTTGTGGCGATTGTGGAGCGCACTGAAGGATTGGGGTTGCATATACCCGCAGATGTAAAGAAGCTTGTTATGGGGATACTGGAGGCTTACGCCAATGTTCTCAACGCGACAGAGGAGAAGAAAAGCAGAAGGGGGACTAGCTCACTCATGACCGCGTGTCTGAAGAAGCTGCCGGCTTATATCGAGCTCGAGGAGCACTTTGCCGAGTTGGACCAGCTGGAAGAGGAGGACGATGCAGATGATCGCGATGTGGCAAGCGAAATATACGAGCATCTTGAGACGCGGTTTGAACAGCGGCGTGGGCAGGGGTGGCGGCCTTTCAAGCAGATTATACGCGCGCATGCTACATCTTTGCTGTGCAGAGCCATTGCTGATGAGGTCCTTACAACTGACAGTCTGGTCTACTTTTCAAACCACTGCGTGGCGATTGGCGCATACAACGAGGCTGAAGAGCTTTTAGTAGCCGCTATCCCTACCCTGGAGCCCCTGACTTTTCCTCTGAACGCGAGAACTGACCTCTTTGGTGAGAAGTCGGCCTACATGTCCGCTGTGAGGACGTTCATCGATCGCAGCGGGCGATATCGTTTCCTTTACGACCTGCTCGAGCACATGGTCGCCCATGAGATCTTGCCTTTGGAGTGGCTGGCCACAGCACACATGCGTCCGGTCTGGGACCGCCTCGTACGCACCATCACCGAGGGTGACCCTCGTGCCCTGGCGTCTTGCACACGCTTCCTCGAGACCTGCATGCTTGCTGGCATGGGTCTTCCTGATGAGCGTCTCCTCGCAGATGGAGTCACGGGATCTGTTGCACGGCGCTTTGTGCCGTCGTCTAGGGAGGACCTGCGCCAGGCATTGAACACGACTTTCTCGAGTCTTCTCACTGTGTTGTGCAGCATCGCTCTTGTCAACAGCAGTCGTGATGATGCTGTGGGCAAGGCTATTGCAAAGAGAGTCACTTGCACGTTGGATGCTATCTCTGTTGCCCTTGTGTCTAGGGCGGATGTTGAGACAGAGTTGAGAATGCTTGAGGCTGATGCAGATGATCTTCAGGTTTTTGCACAACGCGCTTGCTGGACCATCTTTAGCTCCTTCCTTGTGCGCCTCGAGACACCTGCCACATGCCATAACATGGTCGATTTGTCAACTTCCACCATGATCCGCAATCTGAGCAACGTCTTGTGTCATTACTCGGCGAACGGCGCCAACTGCTCGACCGCCCTGGCTACGCTGCCCGTCTTCATCTCAGCCACATCGAGAGGCACAGGCCGCATCTGGCAAGACGACGGCTTGGGTCAGCTCCAACGCCTCATCCAAGCCATGACCAGCCTGTCCGGTCACCGGTTACCTCACAAGCTATGGACAATGAAGCGCCTCGCCCTCGAAGCCGCTTCCGAATTCGCCAACGACTCTGATGAAGCCGAGCACCTCCGCTATGCAACCGCCATCGAAAAGCAAATGCGCATCTCCGGCCGCCTGGTCATCATGCCCACACCCCGTAAAACCGACACGCCCTCCAGCGGCACCGGCGGCTTTCGATGGGAAGACGGCATCGGTGAGTGGGTAGCATGCACGCCCTTCGTCAAGCCAGACCAGCCCCACGCGGTGCAAAGACCTGTGCGCGCACTCGAACTCCTGCCCACGCCTGGACCGTCTGATTCCGAGCCCTCGGACGCAGTACAGGACACCGAGCACGAGCGCGACGACGATCCTCTTCTTCCTTCCTCTCCGGTGCTGCACTCCAGCCCCATCAAACAGCCTCCTCAGCGCCCAGTTCCTTTGCTGGGAAAACGCACCCGCGCGACAAGCCCGTGTGTCGTCATCCCACCAAAACGAACACATCTCACGCCTCCGGACACGCCAGTGCGTTTCTACTCCGAGCTGCCGGAGGACACACCGTCTGGAAACGAATCATCTACGAGCAAACTGCTTGAGGAAGAGTCGCCCACGGACAGCTCGCAGATTGTGAGCAGAAAGACAAGGCTCAGGAGAAGCACAACGCAGATCCAGGTCTTGCGGCGGCAGATGAGGGTGCAGCGGTCGCGGGTAGGGGCGGGAAGCGGGTTGAGGGATGTAAAACGGGTGGAGTATAGTCTTGGCGACGATATGTCTGCGGAAGAGGTCGAGGAAGAGGAGGAGAGTAGTGAGGACGAGTTGAGTTTTGGGTGTTGAATACTGATCCGTGAACAAATTCCTGGGCAAAGGGAAGAAGGGTTGATGTTATCATTGTTGTTGTTAGCACCGGTGTTGGCGTTGAGATACCCTATCTGTTTTTGTATATCGCTTGTGCATATGGACCACAGCATCACTATCATCCGAATGTTTTCGAACAAAACCTTCTTTGGTATCAATGCATATTTACTGCTAACCACATTTAAACCAGTCAATGTCGACAATCGGCATCATTCTGTCTCATGTCAACCCAACGGTCACGGCTAGAAAAGCCAGGTGCACGCAGCATTGAAGGGGACTTGTAAGTTCCTTTCTCCCACGTCCGACCGTGAGATAAAACGCGCTGCCTGGTCGATGCTTGATGTTACTGCTGTTCTGGTGTTCGTCTTCCTTCATCGGAAAGGAAGGAGCGACGAATCGCGCTATCCCCAACTTCGACATAATGCAAAAATATGCAACAAATACTTTCAAACACCGCCGACGACTCGAGATGCAGGGTGAGAAGCAAAAATATCTCAGGAGAGTAAAAGAATTGACCTAACCTGCTGGGGTCTCGCTCCGGCGGCAGTGTGCCGGAGCCAGTGTTAGTGAGCTGAGCTCAAACAATAGGAATAAGGTACGTGTTGGTAACTAGTCTATAACTGACTGGCTACCTACCCCTCTACCTGTGCGCAAAAAAAGTTGTTATGACCTAACCAGGGGTCGCTATGATGGCTGTTAGGGATCGAACTTGCGCACTCAAGAAGGCAATATTACTTACAACCTGGAATCTCTTGATTACACTGTTTGATCGTAGTCAAGCGCCTTGCCATTGGGCCATTAGGCCAGTTGTTACTGATTTAATGAAGATTTGGAGATCTTAATAAAATTATAACTCAATAAAATTTGAGATCTTCAAAGCATCGTTACTACCCCACTGCACAATCACATCCCATGTAGTCGCAGCAAAGGGGACGACTAGAGTTTTCTCGCTCCCGCCCACGCTAACTATGACGTCTCAAGCGGGGCAACCCCATCGTCCACCAGCCCCAACACCGGTGAACTAACGCATCCACCTCGTAGGCAGCACCACCACACACAGCCCCCAATAATGCCGCCCACAGCACACTGTAACCGCCGGTCAGCCCAGCCTTGCCATACCTCCTCACCCATAACCTGAGCCTCGGACTCTGTGTCTGCCTTTGGAACCTCGCAATTACAAAGTCACACAACCACAACCACAACAATGCCCCGCGCCGACCCACCACGGTCCTCCTTCCCACCCCTCATTGCGCAATTCGCGGGCGAGGACCTCGTTGTCGGCGGCGGCGTCGCTATTTTCCACCTCGCATCGCAGCGCGTCGTGATATGCAGCGCGCGGGATCGACGGGGAGATAAATACTATTTCCTGCCCAAGGGGCGGCGGGACGCCGGGGAGGAGAGTCGCACAGGGGCGGAGCGGGAGGGGTACGAGGAGGTGCGTGATTCTATATCTTGACTGGGGTTAGTGTTGTGTTGGGTTGTGTGCTGTTGGGCTGGGTTATGCTGTGTGAGGGTGTGCTAATGAATGGCTGGTGTTGTAGTCGGGCTACCGCAACCGTCTTCTCCCCCTGCCTACTAGACACCGCCAGCCACAGGCACATCCGCGCGTCGACTCGCCCCCGCTCTCCGCCGAGCCCGTGTGGATGCAGATGATGCCGCTCGGGTATGGCTCGAAGCAGTACGTGCTGTACTGGTATATTGCCGAGACGCTGCCGCCGGACCTGGAGGCCGAGCTGCAGACGGAGGTGGGCGGGGCGTACAAGCCGCCGCCTGCATATCCACCGCACCTGACGCTGAGGGAGAGGGTAGGGATGGAGCCGCAGGGGTATGAGCCACTGCATCATGAGGGGACGGGGGTGGATGAGGAGGAAGCAACGTATAAGAGTCATCTTGTGAGTGTTGAGGAGGCACTGAAGAAATTGGGGCGGAATGGGGTGATGGCTGATGTAGTGTTGAGAGGGTGGAAGGGCATCCAGGATCGTTTTGCAATGGAGGAAGCGTATGAGGCGGCAACGCAGAGTCCTGAGGCGATGCACTGATGTGTATTCTCAAGTCAAGGCAAGGCTACAGGTAAGCTGATCATGCAACATCGTCCATTTGCTCGGGACAGGAAT
Source organism: Stagonosporopsis vannaccii (assembly GCA_028584115.1). Classification (NCBI taxonomy): domain Eukaryota; kingdom Fungi; phylum Ascomycota; class Dothideomycetes; order Pleosporales; family Didymellaceae; genus Stagonosporopsis; species Stagonosporopsis vannaccii. Next base: position 135,261 of record VWXS01000081.1, on the reverse strand, counting down.
ACCCATATATACAGTATACATTCCCAATGAAGAACCGTGGTGGCAACATGCTAGTATTCATGCGCCACTTCTACCTAAGCGCCCTTTCTCTACGCAGTAGACAAGGAAAACATGTTAAGGAGAGTATGTTGGAAGAGGACGGGCATAGCCGGATGAACGTAATGGAATGTGTACAATGAATCAGCAAAGCTTGTATTGCAGTAGATCGCGGTGTGATAGATGACAGTAGATGGCAAATATTGTCATGACACATGACGTGGGGTATACCGAGCGGAAAGTGCAGACGAACGACGGAGAGAATGATGTCAACGTTTACCACGAAAAGGATTCCTCGCGGAAGTCGACATTCCACTGCAGTTGGCGGTTGCGGACAGCGCGACGAAGCTCGTCGGCAAGACCACCGGTACCGCAGGTGGTGACACACGCGGCACCGATGCCCTCCTGCATCTCCTGGTCGATGAGGCTTTGAACGTTGGGCCTGCCAGGGAACATCTGGACACTTGATGATGGCGAGTGAATCTCCTTCGTGCTGCGGGGGCGGGTGACGAAAAGCAGGATCTTGAGGATCTCGCGGCGGCGTGGCATGGAGAGGATCTGCGTCATCCAGGTGCGGATCCACTCGAGGTGCTCAGGAGACTGGATGATCCAGACGAGGGTGAGACGGCGTGTGGCGACTGTGCCATTGGCATAGCCAGCGACGATGTCACGGACGTGAGGTACTTGGTGAGTGATACCAATACCCGCCGCCCACAGCATGACTGTGCCATACGAGCTGAGATCCTCACCTCCGTAGGGGCCCTCGGCGAAGCAAGTGGTAGAGAAGCGGCCAGTGGCGGAGAGATCGGCCTTGCGGAACAGCTTGTCGGTGAAGCCAGTGCGTCGACGGACGATGAACGACATGCTGGTCTTGGACTTCTGGAGGGCGAGGTCATTGCTGGTCATAGGAAGACCCTTCTCGTCGATGTGGTGGGGGTCCTCCTCTTCCTCACTCCAAGCAATAGAGAAGGGATGGTTTGTCCAAAGACCGATCGAAGGCATGTAGAGGTAGGCGTGCTGACCAGGGCGGAAGCTCCAAGGGCGAGCCATCTTGACAGTGATACGGAGAGCATCACCAGGGAGAACCTCAACATCAGCCGAGGAGCCACCATTGCCGACGTTGTTGATGACAAGACGAGCGAAGCGCAGGAAGCGCTCAGCAGCCCAAATAGCGACAACACCATAAAGCATCAGCTGCTGAGGGCGATCCTTCAAATGAACCCAAACGGCACCCAGCGCAAGCGCAGCACCGACGATGTGGCCGTGCAAGAAAGCCTCGTAGAAAGAGTGGCGGACAGGAGATGGGGATTGGAGGAGGAGAAAGGTGAATGCAACAGTGCCCTAGGTTTATTAGCGCTCGTTTAAGTTTGGGAGTGCGTTCAACGTACAATGAAGCCGGTCATGATGAACTCGCTGTTGGTAATCGATGCCTGAACAGCAGCCCAGCCCTCTGGATAGCAATTAGCGACATATTCTATGTTCTGCGTTTGAATCACTCACTGGACTGAACCTTGTTAGCGATCCAGCAGACAGTGTGGGCAATAGCCTCGAGAATCACAATACGTCCAAACCAGCGGTGGATCAAGTTCATAGTATCGAAAGAGATACCAGTGAGCTTGATGATGGGGTTGTTGCGGCCGGCCAGGAGGAAAAGAGGGATCATGTTGATGACCGACATGATACCAGAACGGCTGAGGAGCTGACCAGCACCGGCAGAGAAGCTGCTGTAATCGATTCTCCACACGCAGAATCCAATGTTGACGGCAAAGTAGCCGACAAGGAAGAAGCTCTGGAGACGACTGGGTAGTGTCCCCATGCCGAGGGCAGAGGACAGTTTGAACTCGCGGTGGTGACGAGTACGCCATAGGGGTGCATCAAGGCACGACTTCTTAAAGCGGGCGTACAAGTGGTTCGGGATGGAGAAGTAGCGCTGGGTATCGTTGTTCAGGCATGACACAGTGCGAACATAGCGGACGAAGTAAAGAATGACCTGGTAGAGCGTGAAAGCCGCAACAAAGCACCACCAGATACGTCCAAGGTAGTGCTGAACATCGACGTTCCTAAGTCCTGGCTCCGGGTCCTCCTCACCATGTCCTCCCCCGGCACGCTTCACAACCTCGCTAAAGTTCTCTGCGAAAGTCATTGTTATGGTTTGATGAGATGGGTCCAGTTGAAGAGATCCTGGTACGTCCTGAGGGCAGGTAACGAGTGTTATCTGTCTTGGCCAGCAAATGACAGAGTGTGCGTAAGAGGCGGGTGCCGTGAATCCAAAAAGTAACGAGTGAATGCTCAGGTTGTTTCTTCAATCGATCGCGAGTGCGTCGATCTAGCTTCTCTTGGGCACGTCCGTCAAGCCAAAGGTGGTTGGTGACACAGAGGCTTGTCTGAACGCTCACTTGACGTCTGGGGAACTGGTGACAGCGCCCACGGTGGTCGAGGATAGGGCAGACAGGTGAGTAAAGCAAGGGCAATTCCAGAATCCAGGTGACGTGATCACAGATAGGAGTCGATTCGACGCGATCGGCCTCGATAAATCGTCCACCAGGGGAATGTCTTGGAAAGCCAGTGGGGAAGCGACCACGGCGGATTGAAGCGAAAGTAAAGAACGACTTGGGCGAACAAAGTTGGGGAAGAAGAAGAGGAGATCTCTCATAGGCGTGGGCCACCAGTGGGTATGAAGGGAGTGAGAGTTTGATTATCAGAGGGCATCTGCGGCCCACGATTGGAGGATTCGCTAGCGCTGCAGGGAACCGGGGTGTCGCTCTTAGAGGCTTAGATTCGTTGGCTCCAATTCGGCGCCTGGGCGGGACTGCGGACGCTGAAACGGTGCCTCCGCACGCCACTCGCGAAAATGGTCGTTTCAAATGATCCTTCATCCCGAAGGATTCGGCTCTCCGAGTTCACGCTGGCGGGCGCTGCGTCATCGACGGTAAGCGCTTTGGGCGCAGCCGGTTCGCTGAGAGACAAGCAGTTCGAGACAAGGCCGCGTGGGCGCCAGTCTGCGGCCATCACGTGCCCTGTGTCTCGAACATCTGGGCACTTTGGCAACCCTTAATCTCATTCCTTCCAGCCTCAATCAACAGCGGCGCTTTACCCAAGTGCGGCTGCATGTATCAACAGATTACAAGGTACTCCGCAGGAAGCAGCCGTTGTGCTACAACAGGTAGTTCCCACCACACGGTATCTTGTCGGCGCCCGGGACAACACGACCTCGTCCAGATTCGTCAACTCGGCAGTTCTGCAGTCGATGTTGTTGTCGCATCACGGATGTGCTGGTGGGAGATACGATTCGTTCTTGGTTTCTGAATGTTCGCCAGCCGCGTCATCAGATGTACCTCTCCTCTTCGCGCATGAATCGAAGCCACGCAACTCTGGTTCAAGGCTGGCTTGCATTGCTTCTGCGCCTGGCAGCGGTTGTCTGATCTTGATCTAGCAGCACCAGATCACAGGTTCTATGCGCAACCTGTTCGTAACCCAGGTCGCCGGCATCGTTGACATGCCCCCACACCTTGCGTGACCCGTTGCCCTCATTTACGCCAGGGATTCTCTACGATTCGCCTGGCACAAGTGCTGTTCGCCGTTGCATCGTGCTTTGCTTGTGGGAAACAGGTGGATCGTCAACCTGAAAAGCGACATGGTTCTCGCCGTTTGAGGAAGGTATGCATATGCCCGGCTGTCAAGCAATATACTCGGTGTGTTCAAGGTGCTGAGCTTCCGAGACAAGCTCTTCGCGTCCGATCCCATTGAGCGATTGTACAACGCGGGCGGCTCCAGACTGTCACGAACCCTAGCGAACTTGTATCACACGCATACCTGCGATCGTCTACACGACGCTCGCTAAAGTTTGTGGCTTTCATGCCATAGCCTGCGCTTTGACAACCAAATACCGGCTATACTTGCGGGCAGAAACGACGTGTTTTCTTCAGCGATCTGCCTCTGTAGTCCCAAGAGCTCGATGCATGAGGTACAGTCCTGCATACCACAAGTTCGAGTGCGTCGGTCGGTACAGCGAGCGCGCGCCATATGCAACGCGAGAGAAGTGATTCTATTGCAATCCACTCATGCTCAATACGTCCAAAAATGTTGCTAAAGCTGCATCAATACTCGCAGAAAGCACTCACGTGGCGAAAATCAGCTCGATTCTCCGAAAAGTAACGATAGTACATCGCTTCGACCTTCCTCTGCCTCACAATTGTTTTACCGCTTGTCAAGTCAACTGCCTTGCCGCTGACAGATTGACGGATGTTTCACACAAATGACGAACAGGCTCCGCTGTGGTCCCGGTGAGGCCAAGCCCCACGATCTCGAAACCTGCTAAGCGGCGAGGACGCTCGGTGTTTCCAAGGGCTCGACCACTGCTCTGGCAGGACATGCCTGAAGACGCTGGTGCCCAGGCTTGTGGGGACATGCCGGCTGCCGAAGCGCGCAGTGGAGAAAGCGTTGCGGCCTTCATGCGTCGAGCTCATCAAGTTCTGTGGCCTTCCAACATTCCACGCTTTATTGACTCCTGTGCGCTCGCCTGCATCCTCTTCTCCCGCTCACTCGTATCCGGAGAAAGGCAATCTCAGTCCCCGTGGCTGTCATGTTGTGATGCCCAAATTTGTTGTTGACTTTCGCTGCAGTTCACCATTTCGCTTCACCAACCAATCAAGCTACGGAGGAGCTGCACGTCAACAATCACGATCTGTTCCTGCATCCTCTGGCGACTGGCGATCCACCAACCGTGCCTCTGGCCGACTCGGAGCCGGGCTTTAGGACGGTTCAAAGAAGTACCTTTGTGCGACTAACAGCTCCTTTGTAGGGCCGTTCGAGCTTTGGTCAACGCCGAACAAAGTGTTGAGCCACGATGCATAGATGAATGCTGCATATTGGGAAATTAAGGAGTCGTGATGCTTGCTCGGGGCCACAACTTGATTCAGTCACAACAATCGCAGCAGCTTGGCGCACTTTTGTCAAGGCGGTCCGCGGCAACGGAAAGATACCCACGCAGACGGGAATGAAGACACAATAGAACGGGTGTGGACAGCAACATAGCCGTCTTTCCTGACCAATTGATGCACTGTGGCTTTTGACTCTGTGCGACCAGAGAGATAGTGGACTTGCTTCTCAAGCAACAGGAGAACTTTACCTTCAGCTTTTCCTGGAAGGACCGACAGCATTTGGTCCTGGGCTCAAAACTTTCTTTTGACTTTGGCAAACCTTCAATAGCCGCTGTTCTCCTCTCTGATGCGGCCATGAGATACCAGAGAAAAACAAATCACTCCAACCAATAAGAATATTACTCATTCAACGACATTCGTTCATTGGTAAGGACTGTATAAAGCACCTTTCCTGTTCAGGCTTCACAACAGCCGGAAAGGGAATACCCGAGGCCCCACGCGTGACGTGCGAGACTTAGCAAGCTTCACAACACCATTCATTCGTACTGATACATACTGGCCACGTCTGTCTATTTGCAAATTTGTGATCGCATTCGTATTCCTTTCATTGTTGCCATGGTCTCTACGCGCCAGCATCCCCGGGGCGACTTCCCTGCATTTGAACCCTCACCTACGAAGAAGCCTTCGCGAACCTCCACTGCGTCACCAGCGCCAGCAAGCCCTACAAGCCCTACACATAACATCGCTTCCAATGTGTCTCCCACTGTAAATGCGGTCGCCAGACGCGCAATGTCTAAGACTTCGAATGCGATAGATGCCGTCGCGCCGCCCTTGCCTTCAGATATCAACGAGCCGGGGTGGTGTCACACAGCGTCGAACCTTACCATCTTGTGGTTGACTATTTCTCTGCCACTTGTGCTCTGGGATAGCTTGTACATTCTGCTTCGCCCACACACTATGGCTGGAGGTGCGCTGCAATGGCCCATCTGGAAACCCTACGAGATCTACGCCGCAATCGACTATGTATACGGCTGGCCCGGATGGGAGAGCAATGACGGGTTTGGTGGCGCACAAGGCGCGCTCAATGCCGTGGAGACCGTTTTGTATGGGCTGTATATCATGATCATCTACAACCACAGTGTCCCTGCAGCGACTGGCACCGGCCTCGACGTTAGCAGTAAGGGACTTGGCGCATGGCTGTCTGGTGGTCGCAAAGTTCGCGGAAAGAACGGAAATCGTGCGCTGCTCATAGGCTTCACGGCCGCCGTTATGACGCTGAGCAAGACGGTACTGTACTGTAAGTGGATGCCTCTCACTCTGTGCGGTGGGATTTTGACGAATAGGATCAGACTTCAACGAGTATTTCTCGAACTTCAAGAGCGTAGGTCACAATGACTGGTTCACCATCTTCCTCTTCTACGGCGTCATGAAGTAAGTACAGCATCTAAAAAGTTCGTGAGCATTCTTTACTGACAAATATCAGTGGTCTCTGGGTCATCTTCCCAGCATACATGACTGTCGTGTTCGGATCGGATATCATTCAGGCTCTTGACATTGCCACTAAATCAACCACTATCAAGGACGAATAGAGCGCTGATGTGTGGCACGCATATTCTGCAAAGCAGAAACGTATACTACCCGACGACGGTCACAGACGTTCATGGCAGACTCCCTTCGCACGCCTTTTGAGATTCTTAATCAATCGCGAAAACAGTAGTGCAAGCTATTCCATTAGTGTAGCTTGCCTTCGCAGACTCTTCTTTCGACATTGAGGCTCCTAGACGGATCCTCACAGTGCTGCGTAGCTGCCACATTAACATTGTCGACCTCCAAGAGCTATTCTCGGTCTTCTGAACAATTGGAAGTTACCGGTGGGCTCACCTAGCAGTGGCGTTGGGAAATAAGGACGCTCCAACCATCTGAGCGCAACGATCTTGACGAAATCTAGGAACCGATGACAGCGTCGTTCACCATTGTTCTTTCTTGACTGAAAACCACTACTGATTCTATGTTTTGTCCGCTGCTACTTTGTGATGATTCAAATCAAGAGCAACAGCTACGAATATTCGCGCGCAAGTCTACAAGGTCAACATGCGGCGCGGGCTTTGTGGCCAATTCTCTCGAAGATCATCGGGCTTATTATCAAGGTACACTGATCACAATTTTGCACATTGCTCTCTTCATCCATCTTTATACCCTTCTTGGCTCACGAACAAGTCCGAGACGCGCAATGGTCCTAGACACAATCCGCCCATCTCGCGAACACGCTCTACATGACCAGACACTTCATCCCACAGAACTTCTTCTTGTCTTCCTCTGCACCATCCCTGGTACCCTCGCTGACCGTCCTCCTCTTTCGCTCCAGATCCTGCACATTCTTCGCCTTCGCAAAAGGACCCTCATCCTCCTCAACAATCGGCTTCTTCCTCTCCATCTCATCTCTGCCCGGCGTCGAGAAGATACTGTGCTTGCTTGCCACCGAGGCGCCCGAAGCCTCGCTGCGCCTCGAGACACTGGTATGGCGCGCGGGTTCCTGACCCAGCTGAGTGTGCCTCTGCACAGCAGAGAAGGGTGACAGAGTCTCAGACGCCCTATTGGGCGGAGCCATAGCTTGCACAATATGGGGTAGTGGTGCTACGACCCTCTGCACCGCCCCTGTTCTTTGCGTCGTGCCGCGCTCTGGATCACTCGCTTTGACACTCCCACTTCGCTGCTGCATCTGCATCTGCATCTTCCGCGTGTAGTCCGCGATTCTCGCATGCGTTCGATGCCCCAGCACCGGCTCACCTGCATCGTTCGCGGAGGCAAATGGCCTGTGGACTCGGAGCGGCGCGTACACTTGCCTCTGCTGCTCGCGCGAGACTGGTGAAGGTGTGTCTGGGGCGTCCCATTTCTCAGAGTTGGAAGCCGAGTACGTCGATGACGGGCTCTCCTGGTGCGCTGGGAGCGTTGGTGTTCTCACCATGTGCTTGCGTGGGGACTGGCTACGCGACTTTTGAGGAGAACTTGAGCCGCTTTTGCGTGGTGATGTGCGTCCTGATGGTGTACCACCGCGGCGCAGAGCTCCTGGTTGTGCTTGTGCTTGTGCTTCTGTTTCTTCCTCTACTTCTGCTTCTGCTTCTGCATCTGCATTCGGCTCGGTGCTAGGAATGTGCGTGTATCTTGCGTCATCTGCTACAGTATCTGCAGCTCTGGAGGGGCTGAAATGCGGGAACGGCTCGAAAGAAGGTTCTGGTGCTGGGGTGCCGCTGTCTGCGAAGCCTTTGGTAAACGCATCGCTGAGACTTTCTGGTGACGGTTCAACCTGGCGGATCGTCGAGCGGGTGCTATATGCTGTGCCTGGACGGTCGGGAGATGCGGGCGCGTTGCGCGGGCGGATATGTGTCGCGCGCATGCTGTCGGTTCCCTCGACTGACTCCTCTGGCGGCTCGAAGTCTACAGGCTCTGGGGACGGAGGTGCAGTCGCTGGTGGTTTCTTTGGTGGCGAGCTGCTAGGGTACGGTGGCAGAGGTGATAGCGTGGGCGAAGAAAAGTTCTGACGCATGGCCAAGCGAAGATGCAGGCGCTGGTGTAATGGCGAGTGGCTCATTTGCTTCCTTTCACTCCGGTGATTCTACGACGATCGTTTGTTGTGTGCATTCGCAGACGTTCACTACGTGCGAATAATGAACGCAACGCCCTTGCTTTGCATCAAGAGCAAGCTCAGCTGTGTCTCGAAACGCATCTTTGACATTGCCGCAAGCAAGAGTGGGATTGAAACTGTTTCTCGAATTTACAGATACGAATTCTTGGTGTTACACGGTCACGTCATGCTGTGCGTGTGGTGGCATTTGTTGTGAGACCGTGCTATCTCTGCCCCTGCATTGAGGCACCAGCGAAGTCTCAACTGTCAAATCAGCAGGTGTCATCACAACCAGTCCTAGGGTCGTTTCTATGTGCGGACTTATGATTTGCTGGCACATCGAACCGCGTACGAACAGGATGTTTGCTTCCGATGTGAGCAGCTGGAGGATTATTAGCAGACTCCTAGTAATCGATGTCAAGCAGCGTTAGGACAATGAAATCAATGAGAAAAACAACATAACCACCTATGCTGAAGCCGACCCTGGTAGTAGAACTGAGATCAGCGAGAAGACCAATGCCTGGCCCCGCAATCAAAAGAAAGTAAGCGCAGAAAAGATTTACGGCTCACATCCTTTACTTTTCCATGGTACATGATTCGTAGATCACGAAAAGTATAAAACGAATTCACACAACGTGAAATCCAAGGGCCTCGTTCTGAGTCGTGTTGACAAATATCTGGACGCCGAGGCACATGACACTCTTCAAGAGCATTTGGACGCTGACTTGCACAAAGCGTCACCATATTTCACCAAAACAGGCTTGAAATCATTACATCGTCTGTTGGTAGGTTTAGTGACATCTATAAGAAACATCTTTCATCACCGTTGCCTCACATGAAATTAGTGCCGTGCGTCCCTCAGTATTTCGGTTGCCACTACTGCAGGAAGTAGGGCTAAGATTTGAAACTAGTAAACATCATTTGGTGTGTTCATTGATCGCGATATCTGTCACAGCATGCATCAACGTTGCGGCGCACTTCCGTTCGTGGCCATGGCATCTGATCATTGTTTTTTTTAATTCGAAATCTCAGAGGTGTGTAGCCAGACGAACCGGCTTTATTGTCTGTTTTTTTGATTGTCGAATAAATTAAAGGTAGGTCCAGGTGCCTCATCACAGTAAAGTCAAGCTCGCACTATCTTGTTGCGGCCCTAACAGCGGCGTGGCTTACGGCGCAGTCTGACCGGGTGCGACATCTCCCCTTCTCCACACCGACGGAGTAGTACTTTATCGGAATTGGATGATTTGAGCGTATCTGACGAGCCCCCCCCCCCCCCCAGCAGAACGAAAGGGAAGGCGTGTAGTTGCTTGATCAGCCATGTATCATGTATCGTGCATTGCACCCCAATACTGCTGGCTAAAGAAGCAGGTAACTATTGAAGTAACCGATATCATTATTTTGGTGACAGTTCTGGACGTCAAACACCCACCCATTGACGTCAAACATAGGCATGGTGCACTCAATGTGATGAACTAGGTAAGATCTGCTATCTCGCGAATGCCTGGTTTGCAAATGCGAATATTCACTTTCTTCCTAGGATGTTTTGTAAGCTCGGACTTTCATGTCCGCCTGGATTATGCGTGCCTGCCGATGGTACAGCCGAAAGCTTGTCAAGTCTTCCCCCGGACATTCTTTGTCCGGCACATGCGTCCAGTCTGATCATCTCTCCGCAAATGACACAGACCTCTCAGCCAAGACCAAACCCCATGGGGACGACCCCAGGTGTTCGGGAAATATATAAGCTGTGGTCTGCTGTTGCACTGTGGCATCGATCCCGGGGTTCAATATCACAGCATCGGCTTTTCTGACACCATGTTCAACAAGACCAAAGAGACCGTCTCCGAGAAGCCTTCTGAGGTTCATGTTGAGGACACTATTACAGAAAACCACAAGCTTGAAGATGGGGGTGACTACTCCGGCGCTGTCGCAAAGACAGATCCCAAGGAGATTGCGCTTGTGAAGAAGCTGGACATCCGTATCATGGGTATTCTCTGGGCAATGTACTTCCTGGTAAGCAATACATCCTGCTGCTTACTCTGTCAAGAGTCTGCAGCTAACTGAGACTACTGACACCAACTAGAATTACCTCGACCGCAACGCCATTGCGCAAGCACGACTAAATAATCTCGAAGATGACCTTGGTCTGGTAGGCACACAATACAACACGTGTATCAGTATCCTCTTTGTCGGGTAAGCTATCCTTACTTACCAGTAAGCCGGCTCAACTAAAATTGATTCAGTTATCTGCTGATGCAGATCCCATCAAATATGCTCATGTCCACTCAAAAGGTCCGCCCATCAATCTACATGTGCATCTGCATGATGGCATGGGCCGTCGTTTCCGCCTGCACAGCCTTGACACACAACTACACCGGCCTCGTCGTAGTCCGCTTCTTCCTTGGAATTGCTGAAGCGCCATACTACCCAGGTGCGCTGTACTTGCTATCGCTGTTCTATACCCGCAAGGAGATCGCAACACGCATCAGCATCCTATACTCGGGCAACATCTTCGCAACCGCATTCTCCGGTCTCATTGCAGAAGCGACGTTTGCCACACTGGACAAGAAGCACGGCCTGCAGGGCTGGAAGTGGTGAGCAGTGCTTCAGCAAGGTCTTCTCCGCTCAACACTGACAATCTTCAGGCTCTTCATCATCGAAGGTGCAGTCACCTTCGGCGTTGCCATCATCGGACTCTTCCTCCTCCCCGACTACCCACTTACAACGCGCTGGTTGACGCCTGACGAGCGCCAGCTAGCACACGACCGCATCGTGCGCGATACCGTTGGAATCGAGGCTTCCAAGGGTGCCCGTGCCGGCTTCGCACAAGCCATCCGAGACCCGCGCCTCTACCTCCTATGTTTGATGCAAAACATGCATCTCTCGGCCTGCAGCTTCAATAACTTCTTCCCAACTTTAAGTTCCTCGGCCTCATTCTCTAGTTCTCGACTAATAACGAACAGGTCGTTGGCAGTCTGGGCTTCAGCCGCACCATCACACTGGTCCTAACATGCCCACCGTACCTCGTATCCGGCGCGTTCGGAATTCTGATCGGCTGGACATCCGGCAGGATAAACGAGAGGACATGGCACATCACGGTGTGCATGGGTGCTGCGCTCGTGGGATTCATCATCTCCTGCGCTACCATGAACGTCGCTGCACGATACGTTGCGTGTTTCCTGTTCGCGTCCGGAGCTTATGCTGTCAACTCTGTTATCATCGGATGGGTGTCAGCAACTCTCGGACAGACTGCAGAGAAGAAGGCTGTATCGCTGTCGATTGTCAATGTAGTGGCAAATGCGAGTTATATCTATACCGCATATCTATACCCGAAGAGCGATGGCCCGAAGTACTTGACTGCAATGGCCAGCAATGCTGCCTTTGCTTTCATGACGATCGCATGTGCTTGGGCCCTCCGATTTTGGCTGCAGACGACCAACAGGAGGCTGAGACGCGATAAGCCAGAGGAGAACATCTATTATGCTTACTAGTGGTTGATCTTGAGGCTGAAGGATGCTACAAACTGTACCTCACAACGAAGCGCGTTGACACAATCGCTCATTAACGAATCTGTACTTAAGAGATTGGCATATCAAAGTCGTTTTCTGGATCCATAATTGAAAGCATGCGATGAAGTGCACATGGAAAATCACGAGTGTAAATCTCACCCTCAGATTTGTGGATGCCTTGGCTATCTAACAAACTGAATAACGTGTCGCGAAACCTAGTGTTTCTGCAGTTCTAGCGAGAGATACTTCACTCCTGCATGATTGTAGCTGGCAGGCATACACTCAAACCCGTAAACGTCTTCGTTAACGTCAAGAGCTCACTGGTACTGCTGACTGCCTCCTCCAGACTGTCGAAAATTTGACGGAGAATTGGGAGCGTATCGTCTTGCTCTAGCAGCTCTCCGTGTATTCAAGCCACTTTCCACTCGATCTGCTACGCCGGGTGTTTGCCGTGGTCGAGTATGCAGTGATTCAAACGTGTCGATAACAGAAAATGGTGATCTTGCAGGCTGAGCTATGCCGCTCATGAAATGGAGTGGTGGTACCATCGCGTTGGTTTGTGTCAAAGCAGAATAGTGGTCATATGTGTTCAGCACGGTGACATGCGCTTCATGTTGCCTTGCGTTGTGTCTCATTCGCCAGGACCTTTGTTCGAATAACCTGTCTTGCACGAGATGTTCGTTACGTCCTTGTGCCTGTTCATTACGAAGCCGCCAACTTGCAAGATCGTGACTTAAGTTGCGTACATTCTCGAATGGAGGCAGTCGTGCGCTCCGCAGCCCAACAGATGCTGAGGCTGTATGATGTCGTTGAGCTGACACTGGCGACAGAACCGGAGGTAATGGTCGCCTGTATTGATGGCAATACGTCTGGTGGTGGCCTGGGGGTAGCGTGTCGCAGCCAGCCGTGAAGCAGAAACGTCCTCGCACGTCTATTACGATAGTACATCAGTGCTTGTCTGAACCCTACAACTCCAACACAAAAAGTGGCGGGGATGGACTCATCGAAGCTATGATTGATGCAAGTCATACCTCTTCGTGCATGGCGGTTCGACTCTGTTGTGGTTCTGCCCACATTATCTCTTTCTCCTAAACCTTATTCAGCTCGTCTTGCCTGGTATTCATAGGACTATAACTTGACCCACCAATGCCACCTTGCGGCGTTTCCTCATCCGGAGAGATGTCTTCTCGCAAGCGTTTTCGGCACATTGGGCATTTGTCATGATTCCCGGTCGTGGAAAGCAGCGTTTCGATAAGGCAAGGCAGACAGACAACGTGGTGGCATTGCGGTAGGATGGCAGGTGCGCGATCGACACTCTACGCCTCGTAACAGATTCCGCAGCTCGCCTCGCCTCTTATTGTAACAAATCGGATCATTGTTGAGAGAGCCAGCTCCCAGTCTCGCGCTGTACTTGTGGAAGGCATGTTTACGATATCGCGTGATGGCAAGGGAGTGTGGGTCGCAGAGTAAGACTGCGGTAAGATATGGTGAAGATGCGAGTGACCGGACAGTGCGCGACAAAAGAAGTACAAAGCCAAATCTGACTAAGCTCCTAGTGCTTGATTTCTGAGGGAAGGTACGTTGCGTTGGTAATCAATGAGAATGAGCTACTGCGATCCAGTCTCAAACAGATCACTGCTGCCACTGTCACGTGTATACTCTTCAAAATCGCTGACAGACTATGTGAAAAGGTGCAAACCACTCAGTCCGTGCCATTACCCAAACGCATAGTGCTCAGGCCCTCACTCCTGACCTTCTGGATATGATCGATCGCCTCAATCAAGTGTGGTACAAACGCCTTTGGGTTCTCAGTTGCTGGGAAATGGCCCAAGCCAGGCATAGCTTTGTGTTTAGCTCCAGGTATCTTATCGGCAGTCTTCTGCGACATATCGGGCGTGTTGGACCAGTCGTACTCGCCTGTCAGCATGAACACAGGGCAGCTATTGGTGTCGATGGATGCAACACGCGAGCGGCCATCCCAGCCTCCGAAGTAAAAGTCCAAGTCACCGTGGAAGATCTAAGGTCGTAGTCAGTGATGATGCCTGAGCTGTGTAGGCAATGGAGAACTTACACCGTATGCTTGCGCACTATACAAATGCCAGATCAGATCTTTGTTGACCTTTGGCGCGGTCGGCGACATCATCTGTTTCTGTCAGCCCGTTCTAAACAGCCGATATGGGTTGCTTACGCCGTAGATCCATTCTGGATTAAACAGCGATTGATTCACGTATGGCGAGCGATCGTACCATTGGCGTTCCATGTTCAAATACTCTGATCTGGAGCATGTTAGCATTTCATATCTAATCATCAGACAACGCGTACTGACCCTTGCAGGGGAATGGTACCTCCAGCGCCTACTTCCTTATGGCGAATGGCTACTGCCAAGCACACCTGACCGGCCATACTCGCACCACAAATGATGGGCCTGCGCAGCCCAAGCTCTTTGACAAAAGCTGCAATGATGCCCACATAGCTATCCTCCGTATTTGTGTGCGCACCAGGCGGGAGGTTCTTGGTTGGGAAGCTACGTCCGTGTCCTGGAAGGTCGAACGCGTACATGGTGCACTTCTTGCGCATCTGAGGGTCGTTCATGACGCCATGATACTGTCGACTGTCGCTACCAGCCGTGTGCAGAAAGACGATCTGTTGCTTGCCGTCACCAGAAGTCTCGTAGAAGACCTTGGATCGGCCCCAGACAGGTGCATCGAGGAAGACGTATCGGCCGGTGAGATAGTCGCGTTCTTGCTCGGGTTGTTCTTCCTCCTTTAGTGGGCCGCATTGAGCTTCATGCGCGAGCTCGAGGACGCGTCTCCAGACGTGCGTCCAGTGGGCGAAAGCGGTCTGATCGCCCAAGACCTCAATGCCCTTCTGCTTAATGTTCATGCCGAACATGCCCCAGTAGCTCTGGTAGGGCATGACGGGAGTCTCCTTGAAGTGCTGCTCCCATTGCTCTGGCAATGCAGAAAGTGTAAATAGGGCATCCTTGGAGCTACCCGTCGTGGCTTTAGCGCTACCATTGTTGACCTCGATCAGGATCGTGTTGTCAGAGCCGCTGGATTTGATGCCGAACGTTGCAGCCTTGTCAATTGCATCCGAAGTGGTGAAGGCCTTCAGCTGGGCATCAGACTGGAGCAGCTTGGTGAATTTATCTTTGCTGCCACCCAATGCCTTCGTGAGATCATCCCAACCGGACATGATGGTGCTCGGATAATCGGAGAAATCAGGAGATGTATGATAGCTGTCAAGCGCTCGAAATTGATCACAATTGAGATTACTGCTTGCGGTTGAGACAGGTACAAATGCGACGGCAATATCAAGACAACCATCGCCTATCATATATAAAGGCTACACTCATCTTTGGCGACTATGAGGTCAGCGCAGGAGGGGTAGCTGTGCGTGCGGGGTTGATGCACGTGGGTGAGGCGCTCGATGTCGGAGCTTCACCTTTCTACACGTTTGGATAAAGTCTTTGAGTACGAAATGACAGCCCGCAGCCCAGAACGCATGTATTATTTGGGCGGTCAAGCGGCAGAGGGCCGATCAAGCTGAGCTGCAGATACGACAGGCTGCTAGGCGAACACCTGGATGTGGTTAGATGCTGATCTTCCCCACATCTTGCTTGAGCGAGCTCCGGTCATCCCGCATCCGATGTTCCCTTCATTGTTATTCCCTTCTGTAGCTCCGATCGGAGGTTGTATTTCTGCTCGAGAATGAGACTGCCGGCATGGAACAGTATTCTATACGCCAAGTTGAGTTAGCTATTCCTCTCATTGTCGCCGCGCCAAGCTTCGCGCGTCACTTGTGCTACAAGTATGGTTGTGATATAAGCACTATCAGTGTTCTCTTCACGTCTCCAAGAATACTCAGAAACATGGTGGTAAATGCGGTTTTTGGAGTATTGTGCACAATAACGACTTGATCACTGAGCTGGCGTTCACCTGCGACCAAGCACCATGTCCTCCTTCATTTCATCGCACTGCGTCTCATTGGGAATCTTGTAATCACGGGTACGACGTCCTGTCCCAACCTAGCCACCTGGCGCTACGGCTCGTCCTGCGCGTTCCCTCATACTATTGTGAATCCGGAAGATTGTCACAACAGGAAGGTGTGGGCGTGTTGCCAAGTCGGTGTAAGTGACTTAACGCGGATGTACTGAGGGTGGTTATGGCTGATGCGTTAATGTGGTAGGATGCTACAATTACGTGTACTACGGGGTTCCACAAGTCAAAGGACGAGCAGTATGGATGGCGCTCGGGGACTAGTGAGAGGTTCTCCCGGGATGGGAGGGGGAAAATGACAGGGGAGGAGTTGTTGGCGCTGGGCCGGGGCGGTTGAGCCGCGGGCTTCTGGTAAGACAGCACGGCGGCTCTCTTACATGGATGAGGGAACGTCCTGCGATAACAAATTCGATGGGACGAACTGGATGTCGAGCGTCATGGACCAGAAGTCACTGCCAGATTTGAGAGAGTAGGAATTACCGACGTGTGGTCCTGTCCAGCTGTACTTTACGATCCACAACGTTCTTTGTCTCCAGGAGATCAACGGGGAGATCAACGGGGGTTTCCTGGAAAATGAGGCGCATGAGTAAAAGAAGGACAAGGAAAATGGCTGTGATTACTGCACCATCCTTCGTTCCTCTGCCACAGTAAGCGCGGCGAGGAGAAACGACGGAAATGTACTCAGTATCTATACTTCCACCCAACCGCACGCATCTCCCATGCGATTCGTGACTCGTCAAAACGCAGAAAAGTGGTATCCCAGCTCGCGCCCCCAATGCAATATCGATGAACTCATGCGAACATGTACCCTCCCCACCACGCCCTCAGCGCTTACATGATCTTGTCTTTGCCATGGTTCAAAGCGTGTCTGAATTCTCCCTCATGCAGGTCCTGAAGCAACACGCCAGCGCTGGGTTGATGCTCTAGAAGGGCAGCGGCTCGCAATCTGTCTAGAATGTCTCCTCATCAAGCCCCTCAACGCCCTCAGCAGGGATCTCAAAGCCCTCCTCAGTCGAGTACAGGATGGTCTGGATCTGCTTAAGGAGACCCTCATCCTTCTCAAGCTCAGGGTCAGCCTCGGTGGCTTGTTGAATAAGCAACTCGATGTCCCTCAACTTGCTGAAGTAGAAGTCACGCTCGCGCTCCAGGCCAGAAACAGTCTCCTTAAGGTGTGTGTTCTCCTCCCTAAGAGCTGCACTTGCCGCGCCTCCCGAGGCAGCAAGCGGTGTGCGGGTTCGCGGTGCGGCGGTATTGCTGGCAGCAGGGGCTCGTCTGGCAGCGGCGGGTGCGGCTCGGGATGCAGGTGCACCGCCACCGGTGACTGCTTTGGCGCCGCGACGGGCGACGGGGTCGTAGTCGTGGCCAGGGAAGTGCTGGTCCCAGTA
This sequence comes from Stagonosporopsis vannaccii, assembly GCA_028584115.1. Taxonomy (NCBI): domain Eukaryota; kingdom Fungi; phylum Ascomycota; class Dothideomycetes; order Pleosporales; family Didymellaceae; genus Stagonosporopsis; species Stagonosporopsis vannaccii. Next base: position 117,834 of record VWXS01000081.1, on the reverse strand, counting down.
TTGCTTGACGAACTGCAGGAACTCGAGGTTGTCCTGCATCTTACACTTCACGAGGGACTCGACGCGGATTGGCTTATCGACCTGATGCTTGGCGAATGTGTCTGCTGAGGTCAGTACAGACTCGAGAAACCGTGCAAGAGGACGACTTACTCTGCAATATCTTGAAGTTCTGCAGGTATGCGTATTCCGTGTTCGCATTGAACTTGACTCTCGCCATGGGCACATCGTAGAAGATGCTGTCAAACACCTGGCATAATGCGGCGCTGTACCGAGAGTCAGCGTACGGTCTGTTTGTATGCCTCCTGGCTGTATCGCGCTGCCCCGCTATGCAACAGCGCAAAGGTGACGTACCCTGTCCCGCACTGTTCGACCTTGGTGATGTTGAGCTGAAGCAGGTTGTTCAGCCATGCGACAAGTTCTTGCCTGCCGTCGGGTAGAGTCAGCAAGTGGTGGGGTGAGGGGGCGGCGAATGCCTGGAAATTTGGCGTTCGCAGCCTGGAGCTTCTCTAACCTCGACTCGCCCATCTTGAATATATGACGCTGAGACTGGGCGTGGAAATGATCTGAGAAGGGTACGATGGATGGCCCTGTGGCGAAGCGATCGTAGGGAGCGAGGTGTGGGCGTTAAAGGGTGCACAAGTCGGCGTGTTGTGTTTGTTATGGGGCTTCGGCTTCGTTGGCAACGCCCGGGCGGCGCAATCGAAATTCACCACTACAAATCGCACCAGGCCAAAATCGGCCTAGCGCCATGTTTGCGTGCTCTCCAAGATGCTGGACGACTCTATTGCACATGGCAGACGTGAGACGCCGATATCTGAATTGCATGTTTGAAATACCATAATCTTCAACAGGTCACAGCTGCATTGTCTATCCTCCAGCGTTCCTTGTGCACGACACCACGTTTGTGTGGCCCACTTTCCACCTACTGATTCTTCGGCGGCGCGTAATGTCCATGCATTCTCGAACGCACCAGCTGTATGTCTTCAGAAGAGTCGGTGTCATCGCCTCGAGTTCTGTTCCTGCGCCTTGAGCCGCGGCGGTAATTCTCCTCATATTTTGGCGGTGCATCAGCCAACTTCCTAGCCCTCCTCCTCTCACCGATAACAATCGCCGCAACCCATGCCAGCCACACGAGCACAGCAATGACCGCGTACGCGATGATACCGCCTCGTGAGCTCATGTTCATGGAGTCAGCCCACTGGAGGCCAAGGCCGCCATTGATAATACCAAGCGTGACGGCAATGCGGCCGATCCAGATGTGCACGTATGACCAAAGCGTGCGGCTCTGGTATTTCTTGAAAAGAAGGTGGTGGAAATAGCCGAATATCGGCTGTGCGAAGACGAGTATGAGAACAACTATGCCGAGGATGGGGTGGTGATGATCCAACATCTCCATTTGCATCGAGATGTAAACGCCCAACCCAAAGGCGGCGATATAGACCAAGTACGCGAAGATCTGGAACACTGCGTGGAACCATACAACACCAGGGAAAGAGGCAAGACGAATGGCAATAGCGCCTGCCGGAAAAAGTATGACGAAAGCGAGGGAGGCGAGGACGCCGTGTGCGATGAGCATCGTTCGTCGCTCAGAGGACATGGCGCCGCCTGCGCCAATCGAGGTGAAACCACCACTTCCAGAGCTGGCATCGTCACAGTATGGCAGTTCCTGTCGCTTTGCGAGCCTGTTCGGACTATCATCATCGTCGTCGTCCCACGGCCCGCGGCCTGTAGGCCAAGCTGTCGGCCGAGCAGTGGCCCAGGAAGGACGTCCCCATCTTGTTCGGCCGTCGTCTTCGTCATCATCGTCTGAAGTTTGCGTAGGATTGTTCCCGGTGGCGGTCCGTGTTGCTGTTCCTCCTGTCGCTTGTGCGCCCTGTCGGGGGATGCAGCTCGTAACGGTCGAGCCACCGTTCCCAGTGCCAGTCCCCACAGGTGCAGCATTCACAAGTGGATTAACACTGCTTCCTCCCTTTGCATTGGCGTAATCCCATGAGAATGAGTCATGCTGATTGTGCTGGCGGATCGATGCTGATCTATCATCGGTATTTAGAGCACCTCCTGATGACATGTAGGCATAGATCCAGTTTCCGCTCGAGGATGTGAAGTCTGCAGTACCACCAGACCAGCTGTTACAGTTAGAGCCTTTCTCTTGTCAGTGATCATGCTCAGGCAATAAAGACAAAAGCTTACATTTGACATTTGCTGTCATAATGCCATTAGCAACGCCGGAACCTTCGAGCAGCTCGACTTGCGTGTTGCTATTCAGAGTGGGCATATTGTATCCGCTAGCTGATCGGGGCGATAGTGTTACGTTGTTGCCATCTGCTGATGTGTAGACAACGAACATGTTGGAGCCGGACATGCCCCGGCCCTGACCAAGAGAAACCCATGAGTAGGTATTGGGTGCAGAGATCTGAAAAAAGATATCTCCACTGCCAGACGACGCTGTACTTTCGGGAATGTTCAGCTTGAAGCAAACATCGGTCTGTGGGCAGACACTGGCAACCTGTGCCGAAGCGCGCGAAGCTGGATCTGGTTAGTTTCCTCTTACACAAGCACCGGAAGTGCCTTACCTAGTGCCACCAATCCAAATGTCAAGAGAGTTCTTCTGCTGTTCAACATCGTGAATGTTTGTCAAACTAAGAAACTGGGGTTTTGAGATGGTATCCAAACGTTTTCCCTTCAACACAAAGGGTGCCCGGGCTGAAAGAGCAGATGCCAGGGGTATATTAATACGCCTGACGACAGCCACGACAGGCTAGAAATACAAGCCGGCACGCGAGACGTAAGCAACCGAGCCAATGAAAGCCGCGACAACCAATAACTATTTGTAGGCCGCTGGTGTTTTGTGGAAGTGGACAATGGTTTGGTAATTGTGGAAACCAGGATTCACGGTTGAGGTGCGTCGTGAATTTGAGCGATGCGAGCTTTCATCGCAATTACAAGAAACCTGAATGATTGATTGCGCAGTGCACTACACAAGACGTGAGTTTATCATGTCCTGTTCGACAGTTTTGGCCGTTTACGGCCATGGCGGGGAGCCGTCGGTGCGGATGGCGGAGGCTGGAACAAACTTCAGAGCGCGCCAGCACACAAGAGCAACGCGTCATGGCCGCGGTGAGGCTTGACTATCGCAAGAAGAAGGCCAGTGAGAAGTTAGCAGGCTTATCATAGCCTTCCGAGACGAGAGTCTTGGTGTTTGGTCGCAATGGGCGCCCTTGGCCTTGACGCGTAGGGTGGCTGAGCGTACAAACAAAGGAACGCTTGTAAGCGGCCCGCAGATGACCTATCACAAGGCGTTTGTTTCGCATCGTGTACTTCACAAGGCATGGCAATGCATGGCTGACACGTTGAACAAAACATCCGTCTGGGTGGTTGAAGCCGGGAATGCTAGTGTCGATCTGGGAAACCGTGGGGGCGCGTTTCAAGCTCGAGCCAGGCAGTCGCAAAGCCGCAACAGCACGGCTACTGTGCACCAACAGGCCCTGCATCGAGTAACAGGATACATAACCACGACCCCAAAGCAGTGCAACACGATTCCTCTTTTTTGGAGCACAATCCCTCTCATGTCTCGCCCCGTCATTCTAATCTGGGGTGTCGTGTCCTTGCATGAGATTCTCCCCTGCCGAAAAGCTTATGCATGCAGCTGAGCCCTTGGCTTACACCAGCCGCTCCACCGCCGACTGATATTGACGACTTTGTATCGGTGTAGAAGTCAACATTGGAAGGAGGTATGTTGTTCACTGCGTCATTGTACTTTCCGGGCTTATTGTCCGATGCACCTTGTACAACGTACGCCCTCAAGCTGATGCATGATGTGGCAAGTGTTTGATCAAGCAGAATACATTAATGGTAGCCAGAGTCCATCCAGATAGTCATGAATCATGAGATAGTGTCAAAGTCATTGAGAGCAGATCTGACCCGGTAAAGACAGTTGTGAGAGGCTGTGGGAGCTGTTCTCTTCTAAGGGTAGGGAAAGGAAAGCTTAGCCAACTCATCAATGAGCAAAACCTCGAGTCCTGACCTAACCCATAGTTGTTGTGCAACTCAAGCAGAGTCAGACAAAGGGTCTGCATTACGTTCTTTCCTCATTTTCTGATTCACAGTCGGCCTCAACCTTTAGCACACTCACTAAATGATCTTGTTCATTTGCCAATTGTTTGATCACTGCTTCTGTATCTAAAGCGAGGATGGAGGCCTCGCCTGTACCAGCAAGGCTCGCAGATAGCAAGTAGAAAAGCAGAGACGGCGTACGACACCTACTCGTATATCTAGAAGCCCATCACTTTCGTCATGATGCAAATGTCAGAGATAGCTGCGAGGTCTGCTATACTCCAGGATCGTATGTTGTGTCGTTGGAAGCGAGCACGGTGTAGTCGTAGGTGGACCAGCGCATCCTCCAATCCAATATCTCAGTGTCTTCCAAGAACTCCAAACACCTTACTCGCCGCAGAGCTGACCTTCAAAACGTCCCTGTAAGTAAGACTGATTCTTGTTATCCTAACATTGCGTCCGCCAGCAGCCTCGATTCCGCTTTTGTTATCAAGTAAAGACCAATTCGCGACTGTGTCTGTGTTCAGACTCTCGTCTACCTCCACAGCATCGACGCCGTGTAGTAGTGACTCATACGCGTGCCCAGTTGTAATGAGCAGGCTCCTTGGCTCCTGTAAGATACGCGTTGGCACCCTCCACTTTTCCCGTACACTCTCGTCATCCTTGCCTGTCGACTCTGCTGAGTTCGGCTTTGGTGTAAGACTTAGGCAGACTGTCCCGCCTAAGCTCACAGTTGCCACCACACTCGCGTACGCTTGACCATCTTCATGCGGCATAATCCCTTCACCAGGCTGGTACTCGTTAATAAGCACGTGATTCGGCTGTTGGTGGGGCGTGTGATCGAAGATGCCTAGAGTCTTGAAGCGTGTGATGACCGGGTTGGTAAGGTATGTTGGGAGTGGTGCGGCAAGCAGAGTGTTGTTCTTGGTGAGGGTCGAAGGGTGCGCTTGCAAGCGTCTGTGAGAAAGTGTTACCCAGCGTTGTGCAGGAATCTAGTAGAGGTCAACAAAGCTCAAGCCATAATTTATGATCCGGACCTTTTGAAGCATTGATGCTTCTTCCTCTATCGAGATGAAGTTTGGGATGTAATAGAAGTCCGGAGGTAAACCATCGACACGAAACGCCTGCAGCGGAAGCTCCGCATTACTAGAGACCATAGTCTTACACTGAGAGTATTTCATGTGACTAAATTTCTCTATGTGCCCGCGGTCGACCTCAAACCGGGTGATTGAATATAGTAGTCGGGTGGCGGAGACGAGTGCACGCATTTGTGATGACTAATCAGCTAGCGTCATCGCCCCGTCGTCGTGTCCTTGACTTGGTGTAGAGACTTTCATAACATATACACGGCGCAACACCGCTTCTTTCACCGGAGCTATGTATGTCAACATGTGAGTTTTTGTTCTGGATCATCGGGATAGCTCTCGAATAGACAGCTTTGTAATGCTCGTTGTAAGCCTGTTCATTACACCAGTCGAACGGATCACATGAATGTCTAAGATGAAGATCTTGAAGTTTACTTTGAGACTGACCCTTCACATGAAGTTTTCCATACCTTGGAGACGTATTCCAAGACAAAGCTTACTCCACAAGTGTGATTGACTCCCGTCCCTGCTTTCTCGGCTCTCGTACACTTATGTGATCTTCACCAAGCATTTATGTGTTCACGTTCGCAACTCCCCCGCATTTGAACTTGATACTGACACTCGGCAGCGGCAAATGATTTTGCCTCAAGCTCCAGTCATAACTACGCATTATATCACGAAGAGTAGCATGCTGCACATTCACTCCAAGTTCCTGATGACAAGCTCTGAAACATAGTATATAAGCTCTCATCGTGATCTGGATTTGAGCTGGTGCCCAGAAAAACGACATGGTCAACTGACATCCGCCCCTCACAGCTCCGTATCGCTCTCGCCCCAGTCGTACTCGATGTCATCATCTCTGGCGAATGGGTTGTAGTGCGATACTGTGAAAGGATCGAATCGTGCAGCGGCGCCTTCTTTATCAGCGTTGACCCCGCCATCTTCTTCCCTTTCTCCAAATTGCACTGGAATCTTTGGCTCTCGAGCAATGACTCCAGTAACAGCTTCTCGCACGTCATGGCCGATTGCAGAGCTAGTCTCGACACATGTGTCGAATTCTGTATCTCTGATCGCCATGGACCTGGGTTACATCACATTTTGGGCCCCGGGCACATCAGCGGCAGCTGCCATGCTATCTGCTGGAACGATAATCCGATGCCCAGAAATCCCATCATCTTTCGTGTCGAAGACGAACTTGCTCTGGGGAAATTCTTCGGATATTCTTTATGGAAGATGTCCTCACCATGGACTCTGTTCCGATTACCGTCAACGGTTCCTCGGTAGCGAGCGCCACTGCACTCATATATGCGCTTGACCCAATATTACTGTCCTGTCGGTTAGAGACCGCTCCATCGACACCTCATCCACCCTTAATACTTGAGAGAAGGTAGATTTGGTACTGCTGGGTGTCCTGCTGAAAGCCATACTCCGTTTCCTGTCAGTTTTCGCTTTGCCTGCTGCATCTGCAAGCGTCTCTTCCCAAGTTAGACCATTTCAGTAACCCTGTTTTTGCGTCCAGTGGAACAAGTCGTTTCAATCCTTCTCAATCGGATCTTCTGACCGCACTAATGGTCTGCGGAGACTTTCATCTGTGCCTGTGAATCGATCCAAGCCCCAATCGAGTGGACATGTACCAGAGATCGGAAATCGGCCTGTCTTATTGGTGCCCATGAGTCGCCCATACGCCCAAACATTATCGTCATCGACCTTATAAACGATCAGAACCGACCCTGTCTGAAGTGGCAGATCCCCTGGCTCAGCTTCTAAGATCTCTAACTCTCTGAGCTCCCGTTCCATTATAAATCCCGCTGGTGCCTTTGCCTGTGGTGTAGCGTCCTTTTCTATCTTCTGTTCTTGTCTGTCTCTACCTGAGAGTTTATTTGCTGTGCTTTTTCTCTCAGACTTTTGCAATGTATCGGCTAGCATCTCCTTGTCCCGTTGGCCTCGTACCTCCACGTGGTTCTCCAGTGACAGCGCGATCTGGTGGCTTCCGAGTGAGGTTCCTTCTTGGACAACCTTAAGTTTTCCCCAGGTATGTACCACTCTCCGCTTCTCGCGCGCAAGCAATGCAGCTTTCGCCCATGGAGGTACCCGACCTTCGAATCTGACTGGCTGTGCTTCGGGTACGCCTATTAGCTTCAGATATTCTGTAACAAGGAGAAGGCCTCGGTCGGTGGCTACGTGCAGTTGATTTTCTGTTTCTGACTTGAAGAGATATAGATCGACATCTTTAATAACCCTGGTAAGATGGCTGTTGGTCGGACTGCGCCTTAACAACTCTGTTGCGGTGGACCAGCCTGGCTTCTTGTGCGGCATTGAGCTCGCCTCAATAGCAGTGACTGCGTCGAGTACAAGCATTTCTGATGGGCTGGTCAGAAGTTCAGACCCGTCTGCATGTTGAATCATGCTAGAGTATAGAATGGGAACGCTATTGTGGAAATAGTCGCGAAACTTCAGATCGCACTCGTGGTTGGGCGTGACTGGTGCGAAGAATGACTCAGGTCGTACTACTTGTGCCTGCACTTGTCGTACTGGAGATGCTACTGTCTGTGTCTTATGCTCCACGACATCCCGTGCCCGTTTCGTATTCGCTGATGCCGGAAATGAGCCATGTTTTGGGTCAGTCATCGTGACAACCTTCATCTGGCGTCGTCGCTTACACATCTCTACAGCCGGTTCTGTCTCGTGTCTCTGGTTCCTCCTGGGCGTCCTGTAGGTAATTTCCATAGACATTGGAACGGCCTCTCCCGCTTGTTCTTTATTTTCTGTGGTCGACACCAGCTCTTGGCTATCTGAATCATGGCTCTCACGTTCTGGTGTTACATTGCGGGACGGCGGAGTCATAAATTGAACAGGGGTTGCGGGGACCGAGCGAGGTCGGCTCTTGAGCTGAGATATGGTGGTGAAGGTCGCAGCTTTGTTATCACCATCTGGCGTATTGTCAGAAGTTTGAGAAGATGACTGTCCGCGATGTCTAGTCCCTGAACTGGTCGCATACCTCTTCTTCTTGGCTTGCTTGGATTCCTGGTCATCTTCAATGTCCTTGGCCCCGCGTTGGCGCTTTGCGGATTTGGACGAATTGACTATGTTCCGGTCTGAGGTCAGAAATGGTGTCTCTGGTTGTTGTCTCTCCATCACTGGCGTTGGGGCGCGGCTTCGGTGCCCATCTGCCACGCGGTGCTGCCTCTGCCTTAGTGAGTGTGAATGTCGTTGCTCTCTTGTTTTGGTGAGTGATCGGTCCAATCGTGGAGTATGCGGGGCCAGCCTTAGGCGGTTTGTCTCTTGGTTGTCGAAGGTGCTCCGGCTGTTGCTCTTCGAGTGCTGCGACTGTTGGGGCCGCTCGTCTCGCATAACGCGACCCAGGAGCTTGGCCCGTTGTGATGCCGGCCCCTCGCCACAACAGAGCCTCGTTTCATAATTGTGGCGAGGTGCCGGTGACTGTGACTGCAGAATATTGTTGATGGCGCCAAGTTGGCGTGCTGCGCGATGCTGGCGCCACGGTCTACTCATGACGGAATTCGAAGCGTATACCTCTATTGGAAGTTGAATATGAATGTAATGGTTGTGTCAAGGAAGCTTGTTTTTCGATGCAACAAAGGGTTTTGTGGTCAGCTAGCGTGTCTTGCACTTTCGTTGTCACCTTCACTTACGTGCGCATGCGCCATGAGCATGCTTGGCTAGCAAGAGTGAAACATTATAGCGTCGTATTTTACAGTCTGATATCGCTAAGTTATTTCCGTTCTCAAAGTAAGTGCCGCCTGTTCTTCCTTGCAGTGAGAAGAACTTAAACAATATGATACGCATGTATGTGACTCAACAGTACCAGTGAAATAAGTGATGATAGCCCCCAGAATGCTCTGAATATTGTTCGTGATGACTAAAATGGCAAGGTGATACATCATCGCAGTTCTCGAGCCAGATCGCAGTGACTCTTGCATGGTTTCCTCCTTCATGCATACCCCAATACTCCAAAAGGCTTGTCATCGAAACGAACGACTTCGAGGAAACATGCTGGGAACATTCTAAAAGTTTGCAGATGGAACACTTGGCTTCAAAATTTGATGACGTTGATCTGAGTCATTAAAGGCAACAAAATACGATAATGGCCTGTCAAGCCGCAGAACAGGTCACAAGAACTCAGGCTGCAAAGTGCGAATGTTTGCTGGTTGCAGAAGATGAGGATAGGAATCATGGAAAGCGGGATCATTATCAAGGCAATGTTGTGCTCTAAATACCTGATCTACAGCACTGCACGTTGCGTTGACATAGCGTGTCGACCCGATGTGATATGGTGGTGTGAATAGATGCAGGACGGCGGCAAGCAAAAGGTCGAATTCAAATGAAGAGATGTGCGGTCTTCTAAGAACACACACCTTAAAGAAAACGAAATCTTTCCAAGCGTAACAGCTACATCGCATACGCCCCGCCAGAGCAAACCGGCACACGTCTCGGTTCACTCGATCTATCGCATCCGTGCTCAACCTCATACGCCCCGCGACGTGACATTACCATCACCAAGTACCCGCAAAAAACGCATTATTTCGACTTTCCAGCCACAATAGCATCCTTATGCCACTTCGTCGCAAGCAGCTGCTCCCTCCACCACCATCCCAAACCAATAGTGACGCCAGGGCCCGCGGCGACAAGTGTGACCAAACCCCTTGCCACAATACTGAGCCAGCTGCTTTCCAACATGCCTGCCCTCTTGAGATCCCCGAACAGGTACAATAGCCAAAGGAAGCACGTCGCCATTGAGAAAAACTGGTCGAATTGCAAGAATAGTCTGATAAACTCGTCGTTGGTTTTCATAGCGGCAATGTTTGGAATGAACAGAGTAACAGGCGAGAATGGCGCGTTGTAGAGCGTGTACCACCATGTCGAAGCCGAAAACGCGCAGAGCGAATAGATAGTATACTTGATGACTGGCAAATCGCGCGTCGGGTTCTTGATACGGTCTTCTTGGACGGTGTCCGGCATGACTGTTTTCTTGAGCGCGTATTGCAAAATGGTGGTCCAGACGGCGAAGGGCTGCCAGATCCAGTCTGCGGCGTGCCGTGTCTGGGGGTCGATCCAGGCGGAGAAAGAGACGAAGTGCGGTAGGTAGTGGGTCAAAAGCATGACTGGCAGGACTGAGGCAGTGTAGGAGAGGTCAGTTAGGCGCATGTCGCGGGCGCGGAAGTTTTCGATGGGGGTTTGGATGTATGTCAGAAAGCACCAGACACCCATGACAACGCCGATGCCGAAGAACTGGGCGTTGTAACCAAAAATGAGTGGCCTGATGATCATGAGCTGGACATACGTTGAAGCGGCATTTTCTATACTCACAAGTAAGAAAGTGTCATGAGGTTTGCCCTTCGCGCGCTCTCAATTAGCAGAATAGCGTACACGAGGCCAACATCTGTTAGGAAGGTCAGGGTTTGCCAGCTGCAGATAAGGTCTGCAAACTGGAATGAGGCAAAACATGCAACAAGTGGCCTGAACCTGCTGTCAAGGAACTCGGCGCCATAGAAGCTATGCACTGCTTTGACATGCACAGCTTCGCCGATAACATTGTTGACCCCGTTCTCCAAGATGTCGCCAATCCGGTCCACGGCGTGGGGTAGACAGATGCCAAGCATGAAATAGACCGCAGCAGCCGTGATAGCTAAAAATGGCAACGCTCTTACAGCTCTCCATAGCTTTGACTCGGTATGTCCGAGGCCCTGGGACGGATTAAAAGGCATAGTGCCGTACAATGATCGTTCAGGTATCGGGAGGTAGTCAAACTTGAGGGCTCCAATGACCATATCACTTTGGAGGTCTGAGATACTAAAGTGTGGGGTTAGCAGCGTCTTAAAATCTTGATTGGGCGTCATAGGCTGAGTGGCCGAGTGTACGAAAAGGGTAAATGAGGTTGCGGGACTCGGCTAAGCTGACTGTACGCTCTCGTGTCAACGGGCATTGGTGGCCGCCGATTGGTTGAACGTCGCTCTTCATTGAAGCAGTGCAGGGATCCTCGGCCGCGTCTGACATCGGCTACTTACTAGTCACCTGAGTTTGGCATGACCCAGAAAGCTACAATCTTGTGTTTGAGCGAAGCGAGTGCTTGCAACCGGGTGAGTCCATTTGCGGCTTTGGAAATTGCGGTCAGACGGACGTCGCGGAGCTTCTGATAGCTGGCGAGTTGTGTTCTGACTGTGTCGTAGCTTGGCTTCCCTTTCTCGGCCGCATCTACCATTTTTTTGAGCTCGTTTGCTAGGGCAGCGACGGTTTCCATAGCTGCGTTACCGCCAGCGCCCATGTTCGGAGTCATCTTGTGCACGCAATCACCTACGCAGGCGATACGACCCCAAGACCATCGTTTCAGCTGAGCTTCTTCGGTTGGCACCAACGTGTACGTGCTTCTATTCCTCCACAAATCAGCAAATCTCAACTCAGTTGTAAGAGGAAAGTCCTTGATGTTATTGGCAAAGATCTCGGCGTCCTTTTTGGTGTATCGTGGTAGCTCAGCAGCTTTGTCTGCGAATTCGTTAGCCACTAAACTAGTTGTGATCATTACCGTGGTGGCTCTTATAGATCTGCGGAACCACAGAAATGCGACACAGAAGCAGTGAAGGCGATGCGTATACGTACTACAATAGTAAGAACACGTACTCATTTGGACATTGAACCAGACTTACCAGATCTTGTCCAACTTCTTGAACATGAACCAAAACACCTTCTTTTTACCACCAATGAGCAGGGTAGAGAAACCCTCGTCATGATTAATGGTGACTTCGCCATCTATGATACCTTCTGTCTGACCCGAGATACCAAAAAGACACTGGTACTCAGCAAACAGCAAGTCTTTATCAGATGGGTCGAATGAGCTCTGCTCATGGAGATGAGCCAGCCGCCACATCTCCTGACGGACAACGCTATGAACGCCGTCGCAGCCGACCAACACGTCGCCGTTGATGCTAGTGCCATCACTACAAGTGACGACTACCCCATCATCCTGATGTTCGACCTTGGATATCCGCTTCTGCAATTGGACCGTTGATTTGTTCCTTAAATTCTGGTACATTATGCGTAAAGCCTTCTCTCGTTCGATGAACAAACAAGGGTAGCCGGTGCTACCAAACAGTGTCAGCAGAACTTCTTGGTATTGGGTCAAAAACTTAAGTAATTACCGAGCTTCGACCAACTGAACACCGTCACCGGTATGGTATTGTCTACCATGTTTGTCGCGATTTCGACCCCTAAGCAGCGCACAGGTGTCGTTCCATATAGGCTCAAGGCACCCAAGCTGATCAAGAAGGCGGCCTCCATTTTGGAAGAACCCGATTGACGCACCGACCTGCGGTGCAATTGTATCACGGGCTTCGAGAAGAACGTAATCGATGCCGGCCTTTTCCAGCGCGTTGGTAAGCGTGAGGCCTGATATGCCGCCTCCGGCAATGATGACGCGAAAGCCACCTGGAGAGGTCATCCTGATTTAAAAGAGTCCTGGCTTCTTTTAAACCGAGTAAACGATGAACAGATGTTTCGACCGCAGTGTTGCGCAGAAGATAGTAAATGTGCACAGTACAGGGCGTCGTCCTTTTTAAACTGAAGGTTCCATCCCATATTGAACTATAGTAAGCACCGTGTCTCACAACAGGGTAATGTTTAGCACTGGCCCAAATAGGCAACAGTCGCGTGCAGTGTACCCACCTGTAATGACCTGTTCAAATTGCAGGGAAACAGCACCCCAGGGCTTGGGATGATAGCACGGCTGGTTGTAAGCGGTTCGGCAGCCACGAGATGTTCTTGGGCAGGGCCTGCGAATGGTTTACTGAAGGCCATCAACAAGTCAGCTTTAGTGGGCATCATGCAGGCTGTGCGACCAATGTCCAATTTGGTAGCGCTCACGTCAGATTTATAGTATCTCCGCTTGTGCACTTGATTGACAAAGAAGCTAATGCCGAGGCGAAGAAGGGCTTCCCACGACTCCATTTGACTGTTGGCATTTGAATCCTCAGCAGCGCTAGCCCCGCCTCTCCGGTATAGTTTGCCGACCAATATAGGCAATACCACTGACCTCGTCCACAAAACTCGAGTCTCAGCAGTGGTGGGTATTTGCTCGCAAGCGAACATGTCTATGTCCTAGGCTTTGGTGATTGCTGCATGGTTTTACAACACGATCGCAGATCCCACAAAGACGAATAACACACGTTCTTCGTACGTGTACCTTGCGCCTAGAGCTTCTTTCCCTTCGCAGCTTTACTCTTAGCTTCCTTCACTTTTGCCGCCTCTTTCTCGGTCTTTGGAGCTTCCATGCTCTTTGTGGGAAGCTTCGGGAGGAACTTGCCGACGCGCTCCTGATAGACCTTGTACTCGGGGTATTTACCTGCACTCAGCAACTCGGTTAGCCATGTGCTGGCCTGGAATAGGATCAAGTAAGAAAATGCGCCCGCGAATGTCCAGTTCGCAAACGTGTAGCTCTCCATACAGCCCCACTGGTAAAGCGCTACCCAAAAGGTTTGCTCAGCAGCAAAATTGGGATGGCGTGACCACGCCCACAAGCCACTGGTATTGAAGCCACGGTCAAGCTGTTCACGAGTGAAACTGTATTCGCTTGGAACTTTCGCAGACTTGTTGTACGCGCCCTTCGCCTTGTGGAACACCCATTGCTGCTGATCGGCGAAGAACTCGATAACGACGATAACGAACATGGCCTTGCTGAAGACGTTGTCGTACGCAGAGAGTGTGTTTCCGGTGATGCGCGAGGTCAGGAGAAGGACATAGGTTGGCGACGTGATGATCCAGAGCAGAATCTATTTGGGTTAGTCGCGCGTGTCTTGTGAAGGGCATTGAAACTTACATTTTGCGCAAGGGAAATGAAGATTATGTTGAAGATGAACATTGGAACAGGACCAACATAGTCCTTCACAATGTTCCACCTGTAGTCCTCGCTTCCTATTTGATAACCGCCCTTTCGCCAGTAGTTGAACGTCAGACGCGCCCCCCAGATTACCGACAGAGCCATGATGTGGTCGACCTTTGCAGTAGGGAGCCCGTTCAGATGCGCCCAGACATCGTAGTGGACATTGTAGATGACGGGCAGGATGCTCCACAGGCGGTCGACTTGCGAGTAGTTGCGGTTGAACTCGGACACCACAAGGACGATAGGTGTCATGAACAGCGCAAATGCCAAGCCTATCATTAGCGGATTTGTCGAGCTGTAGACGTTGAGCAATGCCTCCCGGTCGTTCATGCTCTCGAAGATCCTATACGGTAGGTCATAGAGCTGTGGCAGGTATGGCTGCACGGTTTTCTCGAAGTCGGCGCATTCTGGAAGCTTTCTAAGAAGCGGGATGGCCAGGTCGAAGGAAGCACGGGGTACCAGCATCGCTTGTAAACTCAGCGCGAGAGATGGCGGATGTAGAGACTGAGTTGCACGCAAGGAAGGATGAGGATTTGCGAGCTCTGCTGTAGACCAGATGCAGGCTGGATGACCTCATGAGTTTGTGGCCCACTTTTGTTTACCGGCCAAGCTGCGCTAAGACACAAGACCGCGCCTTCCCTGTTCAACGCGGTCTCACGTGCATTCCTTCCGACTTCTTGACCTATTGCTTACCATCTCAACTCGGCTGCGAGCTCAATGGCCACAACAGCAGCTCGGTACAATGAAGGTGCTATGTGTGGCGGAGAAGCCCTCGATTGCGAAGGCAGTCGCTCAACATCTTGGTGGTCGGGTAACAACTGTACGTGAAAAGGTTCCGCTTGCAGAACGAGCATGAAATGAAAGTACTGATCGAGTGCAGGATAGTGTTCGAGGCATTCAGTGGGTGAAGAACTACAGATTTGACTTTCGATTTCAGCAATGGGGCCAGTGCGACGTCAACTTCACGTGTGTGGCTGGGCACATCATGAGCCATGACTTTATCGAGCGGTACAGGAAATGGCATTCGTGCCCAGCGGTGGATCTATTTGACGCGCCCATACAAAGCTTTGTTGCCGATGTACGCAGAAGCTCCACGTCGTCCCGTGTTACAACTTTACTTCCAATGTCTCGGCGCTGACGGCAAAGCAGGACAAGAAAGCTATTGCAAGCAACATCGAGTCACAAGCAAGAAATGCACAGATTCTGTTCGTATGGACCGACTGCGATCGCGAGGGCGAGAACATCGGGACCGAAATTCGAGATATCGCCCTGAGAGTCAATCCGAGACTTCGAGTCTACCGGGCCCGATTCAGCAACATTGAAAGAGCGCAAGTCATCGCTCTGATCATTCTGCGTTTGTTGCTGACAAACCTTTAGACATGTCATCCAAGCATCGCAAAATCCGATACAGCTAGACGAAGCACAGTCAAACGCTGTCGCCGCTCGCATCGAACTTGATCTACGGCTTGGTGCAGCTTTCACGCGCATGCAGACGCTGAATCTGCAAAGTATGATCCCGGTGCAAGAGAACGAGCGGGCAAAAGTTATCAGCTACGGTTCTTGCCAGTTCCCAACGCTAGGCTTTGTCGTTGACCGATACTTTCGTGTACGCAACTTTGTTCCTGAGCCTTTCTGGTACCTCAAAGTCAACCATGTCAAAGATGAAGTGGATGTCAAATTTAGTTGGCGACGAGGCCATCTGTTTGACCGTATGGCTGTTACACTGATTTTCGAAAGATGCCTAATGTCGAAGACGGCTAAGGTAACTAAGATGAACAAGAAGCCCACAAGGAAATGGAAGCCGCTTCCTCTCACAACAGTCGAGCTGCAGAAGATGGGAAGCCGGTATTTGCGTATGTCGTCCCAAGATGTCATGAAGATCGCTGAAGAACTCTACACCAAAGGCTGGATCAGCTACCCACGTACCGAAACCGATCAGTTTGACCGAGGAATGGACCTCCGCAGCATCATCTCCAGGCAAGCCCAGGACAGCCGTTGGGGCAACTTTGCTCAGGGACTGATGAACGGAGGCTTCAATCAGCCGCGTAATGGCCGCAACAACGATAAGGCGCATCCACCCATCCACCCTGTCAACTACATAGCCCCAAGTTCGCTCAACGAAAGCGAACGGAAAGTATATGAATTTGTCGTACGTCGCTTCCTTGCATGCTGCTCCGAGGACGCGACGGGAGAGGCTACAGACATCGAGATCGACTACGGGTCTGAAATCTTCCATGCCCACGGCTTGCGTGTCATCGCCAGGAATTATCTAGATGTGTATCCATACGATAAGTGGGAAAGCAGCCAGCAGCTGCCACAATATACAATAGGCGAGACGTTCGAGCCTACGGAAGCTAATATGCTTGATGGCAAAACGTCAGCACCGTCTTACCTTACAGAGCCTGAACTCATTGCCCTTATGGATGTCAACGGCATTGGCACCGACGCAACAATGGCCGAACACATCGCGAAGATACAAGAGCGCGAATACGTGGTTGCTCGACCCAAAGGCGGGGCTGTAGGGAATGCGGGCAGCCGCGCAGGACGTGGCCGTGGCCGAGGAAGAGGAGGTGGTGCTCGAGGCGGCCGCGGCGGTGCAGCAGCGGGTCATGACGGAGGTGGGGGAGCGGCAGCCGGCGGAGTACAAGAGTTCATTCCGACGACCTTGGGTGTCGCGCTTATCGAGGGGTATGACAATGTGGGTATTGAGACCAGCCTCAGCAAGCCATTTTTACGCAAAGAGGTGAGTGAAATAGGGCACATTCACTGCATCGAAGATGCCCACTAACCAAGCACAGATGGAGCTCCAGATGAAGGCCATCTGCGAAGGGCGCACGACGCGCAACGATGTTGTGCAGCAGAACCTGGATCAATACCGCGCCGTTTTCAACCGCACCGTGCAGCAGATTAACGTCCTCAAATCTGTAAGTCACGATATTCTCCGTGTTATGTGTTAAAATGGTAGACTAACGCTAGCGAGGCCATCACCAAATACGTCGCGCCGGCGAATCATGGGTGATCTGTGGTCCACATGCACAGTTGCAGAAGCACTTACGTCAAAATTATCCTACTTGAACCAGACGTGTCGCGGCGTGTCTGCCCAGAGGGCATGCACGTGTGCAAGCTTGCTGCTGCCCGAGCTCCAAGGCGCCCTCAAGCGACGGCACGTTTCAAGTATTCGTTATGTGGTGCAGCGATGTGTGCTTGTCACCAAGAGGGGCCAGCGCGTAGCGAAGATCGGAGCGAGGTCGATAGCGGCACACAACCCCGCGCAGTGCTGATAAGGCCAATGACTGTTGGGACTGGGAACTCATGGGGGATCTGGAGCTGGACGCTGGCTGAGGTCTCGGATGGTCTCGGAACAGCAGGAAACAGTCATGCATGCCCTCAGCATTGCCTTGTGTCGAGCGTCACGATGTCTGGGCAAACACAGACAGTAAGGCACAAATGCGGCTTCACGATGTAACTATCACGACATTTGCGGCGGGCGGGCGGGCGCAAGGGCAGGGACGCAGACTGGGCTGCGACCCTGCTTCCGGCGTGGGTACCTGCTGACAGACGGGGCATTCGACGATGACGGCTATGAGGAGGTGTGGCACGCCGAGCGCGGGCGAGCCAATCAGGAGGCAGTCGCGCTGCCATGCGCCTGCTCGACACGCACCTGGTTCGCCCACTGCCTTGGTTTCCGACCATATGCAGGTGGGACGCTGCCAGCCCTTATCACAGCTGACTCCCACACTAGACGCGCCTACTACTACAAAGCACCCACTGCGCGCACACTGAATATTGCCCTCCGCTCAGAACACACGCCTCCTCGCTGCTCGTCACAGGTACTGCTCGCCACCACTTTGACGCGCCTCCTGTCTGATCCGCCCGGTACGCCTGCCTGCTCCCCGGATCGCCGATCCACCAAACGCGCTCGAACCCTCCCACGACCAAGCGGCGCGCTGCAGCTTGCCCCGTGAACCGCCAGCACACAGCAGCAATTATCCCTTAATCACTGCTGCCGTTCCAGTCGCATAAGACAGCTCTCTTGCTGTCTCTAAACTTAAACAAAACCCATCAACTCCTTTGTCTGCGCTGCTGCTGCTCCGGTCAGACGCCGCTTTCCGAGACCCTGCGTCAGCACCTGCCAACAGACAACACATTCCCAACAACGACAAAACCACAACCTGCAAACATGGCGGCTATGGTTCAAAAGCCTGTCTCAAACATTGCCGCGGCCTTTGCTGCTCAGCAGGCATCTCACAACATTCCCATCGCGCACGATGGCGCTCAAGCAACCGCCACAGGCACATTCCTGACACCTCCTTCGTCGATATCCCCAACTCTCTCAGCCCACAAGCGCAGACCGGCCATGCCGCTAGCTGGGCGGGTGGATACACCAGACGCCATGGACTTCGACCTGCAAGATGCGGTCGAGCATGCTAGGGCGCAGGATCAGCCTTCGGCTCTGTCTAAGGAGGCGCTCGCCGGCCTCGACGCTACGCGTCAGATTACGGCTGCTATGCTAGCAAAGCACCACCTGCCTGCCATCATCGCTGGCCACGGTGCTATGCCCATCCGCGAGATGATGGCCCACCTCACCCACTCTGTCCCTGGCTTCTCCGGGCTGGCACCCGCGAAGGCCAGGCGGCTCGTTGTCGCGGCGTTGGAACATCGCGCTGGCGGCGGCATACACGGGGAGGTAAAGTTCGAGAAGGTCGGCTGGGGCAGATGGAGTGTTGCTGGCTCGTCGCAGGCTCGTGGTGTACCCATCGGCAGCTTGCGGGGTGGCAGCGGTGCAACACCTCCACCCAGTATGGACAGTACTGCTGGTGGCCTGCAGATTCCCAGACTGCGCCAGGAACGCGACACTTATCAGGGTAGCTGGAATGCAGGCTCATGGTCGCCGCCCCACAAGATGGACGAAGATGAGGAGATGGCTGACCAGATGTCTCTGGACGGCTCTGACGACAGCCTCGAGTCTGACTCTGCGTCTGATATGGACCTCGGCGAAGACCTGGACGATGACACCGACCAGGAGGACTGGGCCACGATGGGCCCACAGATTTCGCGGAAGACCCACCGCGGCCCGCGTCGCGAAAACCGTGACTATAACTACCTAAGCCGCACGCAATCGAGCAACCCACGCTATCGCAGCGTCTCAGCTCAAGGCCATTCGCTACCACAAGGAGGGTTTCAGGGCTCAATCTCATCCCGCACCCCAGCGTTGGGCAGCACCCCACTACCTTCGCTCAAGTTCACTGCATCCCCCGGCGTTTCTGGATCTGGCGCTGAGCGCGATGCCATCGAGGCCCTTCTCTCGATGGGGTCCATGCCTCGCGCGTAGGCTTCATCTTGGCGTCATTCGCACATCAAGAGACGACTTACGAACATAACCAAATCTCTTTCTTACGCGCACTTCCGTTCGCGTTCACAACATTCAACATCCAACATTCAACATTGCATATGAAGGAGCAATCATCTTTTTTTTTTGAAGTTCATTTGTTCATGGTTCGCGTTACAATAGCATACCCCACCTCCCTCCATCGCGTTGGATCTCGACTGCGAGAGGGACGATCCGTCAAGTGCTGATGTGGATCATTGTTTCGGGCTTGGGACGTTATGGGCATTTTGGATTATCTTTGCACTCTACACTTTACACTCATGCGCTTCATCTTTCGAAGGCAGCATTTCTTTGCAGGGCTGCAATCAAGAGGTGCGACGGTATCACTAAGGGCATCTGACAGCGGCGTTTGTACATATTTTTACAACAGACAATCTTACTCTAAGATAGTAGCGATGGCGGAAAACCAGTGACCAGGAGATTGACTGGCGCCAAGTGCTGCAAGTAATCACATTCTTTGAGTATGGTCGCGCCATGTGCGTGCCGTCTCATAACCACAAATCACTGTGTTCGTGCGTGACTCGGTTCTTTGAGCTGCGTGTTGGATCTCTGACCTTGTCCATCCAAAAGTACGATTCTAGCAAGGGAAGTGCCTTGGTAAGCGCACCGCCGACAGACGTCAGCCAAAACACATGTCGCACAGCTCGACTAAGTCCACAAAAACAAGCTGCAGCTATGATCGTTTCGAACCTGTACCAGAGCTGCACTGCTTGACGAACGGGGTCCATGAGCAATCCTGAGTCTGCCCGCAGCAGAATAACCCTCGGAAGAAGCTAAGCTCAGCTTCTGCCCTACATGTCGAAGTCTTACTTGGGTTTCCTGTCGAGGTTTCTAGACGCAAAGGTACAAGACGGACACTTTGAAAATCAGAGATCAACCGCATGGAAGGCAAACCAGGGGCACCATTTTGTCGGAGGCAGACAGCAAGAGAGGATGAAGAGAATCTCGTTGCAGGGTACTCCAGAAAGACGAGAAAACATTACACGGCTGTCAAGGCTGCCACCCCCTGACAAACTTCTATCTTTACCCAAAACTGTCTTCCAACGCACAAGGCGATTCCTTGGCTTCGCACGTCGAGTAGTCTTCCAAGGGAGGCTGACATATAGAGGGTCGCCATTACGAAGTGAACCACGTCAAACAGTCCACACGCCTGGCCAATGACCGATTTATGCCCGATTGTTGCTGGGATATATATATCACAAAGAGCAAAATTTTCATCAAGCGTCCAATCCGTTATGGTCTAGGTAAGCACATCCAGTTTCCACTTCAGTCGCTAAAGGAACCATCAACTAACAATCGCCAAGTGGCTAGGATACATCGCTCTCACTAGCAAGCGCCGATGTGGCCGGGGTTCGATTCCCCGTGACGGAATATTTTTGCTCACATTCGGGAATGCATCGTCGGTGGGTGGAGTTGTGAGGTTTGAGATGAAGTCGGGTGTGAAGGAAGGTTTTTTGAGTGTCCACTTAGTGATGGCGCTAGTCTTGACAGAGCAGCTCTCCACCGACACCATCGTGAAGCAACAGCTGAGGTATTGTTGCAGAAAGGACACCACATTTATGCCTTCGTAGGATTGTTCTTGAATCTACATAGTCTCTTTATTTGCTTCAACGGTTTCTTTGTTCAAAGAGTCAGCGAGAATGTGTTTTTACTCTAATCTTGAGAGTCTCCAAAATGTTACTGATGTTGGGCCATGCTTGAATATACCTTCTGGAGGTAGATGCGATATCATCCAAATCGTCGAAATGCCACGCCTGGCTGGATACACTGCTCCGTGCGTCGAAAAGTTCAACGATAGCCACCATTCGCTTATTCTTTCTGTGGGACGAATCTTGCAGAGAAGGTCTTGCACGTCGAACATGTTGCGAAATGACCCAAACTCCAATATCACCGTGTTACTATCATATGCTGCTTAGTCAGACTACTAGATGAGCAAAGAAATTCCTTGACGGGATTTGAAAACCCGATGAGCACGTATTAGAGCGGCCTCCACGATACAGCTTTAGATTGCAGGAACAAAATGGGAAGGGGAGCCATATGCTACAAGAAAGCTTCTCAATAGCTGCTTTGGCGTACTTGCTCGGTACTGAAGTGGCCGCATTGAGAGTGGGACGCCAGGATGTAGGCCCGGCAACAAAGTAAGCGTTCTCTACGGTGAAGAATTATTATACTCAATTCACGCGCAACATTAACGGCGGCGATTAAGGAATGACAAAAGTTATGTGAACATCACAGCATTGCCGTCCTCTCAGGGCTCAGCAACAAACACGCCAAGGACATTGCACGATAACAATCACATCGCCTGTACGTTCTGGTTCGGCAAGGCGCTCATAGCAGTCTCGTACACAAACGCTACACTCACGAGCCACAGCGCATGTGAAAGCAGCCCAGCGGCTTTCACTGCAACCATCTACCTCACTACCGGCGTACAGAAGTCTACTCCCTTGCACTCTATCACCTCAGTAACAATCTTTCACCCGCTGGTTCTACACCTTGAACGAAAATGTCGCACAATCCAAATCCCATAATGTGGCCGTTCAAAGGTTAACACCCTCTCCGTCCCCCCAGCAAACAGCTTCCTCCCATCTAACGCCACACAGCCTCCCCCCTCAACCTCGACATCATCATGACCCTTGCGATCCTCTTCCTGGACCGCAACAGCGGAAACTACCCCTCACGCGCTGATCTGGGCATGCGCATCACCGTCTGGCTCGGCAACAAATGCGATCGCGAAGTAGCGTGGTTCAAGGCGGAAAGAGACATAGAGCTCTTGGTCAACGCGGTGATGACTTGTGGGGGCGTGACTGTTGGTAAGTTATATCCTTGAAGAAGTGGAGAGCCTTAAGGTGAATGGTAGGACCGGAGGTCGCTAATGAATTGTAGATGAGTTACCAGCTTGTAAAGGTGAGGGTGAGGTGAGGCGGCAAGGAATGGGAGAAGAGGGTGGGGTGGTGGGTAAGTGAGATGGAAGCGTTGGAGAGGAAATGGAGGACATCATGAAGGGAATTGTAAGCTGGTGTCTAGGATGGTATGAGGTGGAGAGAAGAAATATGGGATTGAGCGAGGATAGCGGGCAACTGTGCACGCTGTCGAATACCAAGTGACTGGCCAGACTTCTGGATAGACCTGTATCCATGATCATCTTATGTCAGCTTCGATCCACCGGCGTTCTCATCTTCACAACAGGAGATCGCTTGCGCGTAGATGCACTCAATTTGTATCGAGCGTCTTAAACGTCCATTGTTGTTACGAGTTCTCGAAAGTTCACCAAAACAAGCAGCGGAGGGAATAGGTTTGGTGAGCTTTCAGCTGCCGCGCAAACCATGCCAGTAGGGTGAATATTCTCCGCTCCAGGTAACGACATGTCAATGCAAATAGCTTTCCTATGACTCAGCAGAGCGCTGTCTTGCACTGTACTTAGCAAAAAGATAGACATGAGCCAACCTGACGGCACGTATGCCCGAGAAGTATTGGTATAATTAATTGTATATCGTTTGCGGTGTTTGGAGAACCGATTGTGCGGTGCTGTAACATCTAATGTAGGTTCTCTCCGCACGAACCTCTGCGCAATTCGGGACCCCACATGTGCCGGATTGTCATCCTTTAGAAACGGCCACATGCCCCTACCAGTATCACAATGTAACACGATGCTTTACGCTATTACCCACGTTCGCCAGCCCTGAAGATCTGTCCGTCCTTGCCAAATCCATCCGGACACCATCGCACTATTGCCAAGTAACTAAGACGCCCACCGAAGCGGGTCCTGCGTACGCACCAAAGTACCACAGCGGATTCTGTCAATGAGGAGTTGACAGCACAACTTTTTCGGTCAAAAGGAAGATCAGGATTGCATTCATGACTGTCAAATTAGCTGCGTGGGATCCGAAGAGGCGTCTCTGGAGGTGGTACTGAATCCGCTGTGACAAATTCAACCCCGTGCAGGCGAGCTGAGCAAGCAGCTAATGCATTAACAGCCAGCCTCCCGCGTATGCAAAGCCCATGACTTGGACATTCAACCTTGCTACATTGACAAATGCTGGTGAGAACCTGCATACAGGGTACCGTCGCCGGGGTGTCCTCCTCGGACGTAGATCGCCCTAGGAACCTACTTTCTGACCAGTACGCGGTTGCGCCTTACCTTATGGATTCCTTCCTAGCTACTCCAAGTCGCTAGCTACAGGCTAAACTGCGCGTGTCAGTAGTGACATGAGCCTTGATTGTTGTCTTTAGCTCTCGTTCCTACGGCATGATTACCTATCACCAGCGCCGAAATATCGACAATCACCGTTTTGCAGTCAGCCGAGCGAGGTACGGTCGAGATGACGATCAGTTATTCCCAGGAACCGCGACCACGCCCGTGAATCGCGATCGCCAAGGTTCGTCGATCCTTGCACGAGGCAATGCCGTCCAGATTCATGCCCTATTGTCTGGCATGGCATACTGGACAGCCTATAACCAAGAAGCACTCTTGGCCGCATATACTTTCTTGACGCGATGAAGTTAGAGTCGGTATGGCAAGCGACCGCAACTATAAGCATGATGACGTTGGTTTCGTCGAGGTGCAAGTTTTGTTTAGGACTGTCCTATGCATGGGGTCTTCCAGAAGCGGTAAGTCTCAACGAGCGTACAGACGCCTCTTCAGCTGAACCTGACGGCTGAGCCCTGCCCTTCCTTCCCCACAACCATGCCAGCGGTTGAAAATGCCCGCGGTGCCAATTTTAGCTTTATTAACTGCGTCACCGGCCTGCTGGGACCACTACTAGCCTGCGTCTAGCGGAGCATCGAGTTTTCTCCGCCTTGTCTTGGCTGCCAAGCTGATGTGTTCATCGAACCACCGCGGAGAGCTGCACTAGCGTTGAGGAAGCGAACCCTATAACCTAGGCACTTTTCAAAGCGATATAGGCAAAATTTTGCTGGAATCTTTGAGCTTTTCGGTGCGGGACCTGGACAACAGCCTTTGGCGTGCTGCATGTCATGTTGGCATCTGGGCCCTCTCTTGCCAGGCGCATGGATCTAGTGTCGCAAAATTATCAATTATGTGATACGGCAGATGGCCTGAGAGCCGAGAACAGTCGTCTTCCGCGGCTTGTGTCCTTCTGTCCAACAGAATTGACTTTGCTGACACCGATCAGTTTGTGCATGCTAACCTGCGCTGGGCTGAATGGTACTTACACTTGCACCTCGGCGTTAGTGACCACGTCGAAGGAGCGGTTGTCCCTGATCATTCAGCCCCTCATAGGGCACCTCATTCATCGAGTCGATACCGATATGTTCAGAGTGGAACTCGACGCCCGGACACAGCTCCGCCCTCACCCCGCAACCAGGCGGATTAGCCTTGCATCCCGAAAAAGCTTGTTTCGGGATATTATCACCTATCACTGAGCAGCCTCACCTTACAAGGGTAATAGCAGCGCAGGTTGTCAATGACGTCCAGGCAATTTGGGTCACCAATTAGAGATACGAGTCGAAAGAAGGCACGCCGCATGCTACAATGACACCACTGCAATCAGAACCATTCAGTTAACCACACGTAGAGAGTAGCGAGTGTACATCAGAACCAGCGGGCCTAGCAAACGCGCGATTCCAAGGGGTAGTTGCATGCACATAATTACATGCGTGTAGTTGCAAGTCAGCTCTTGACCTGCTTGGCAGATGACTGACGATCATCAGTTATTGCCAGATCCGTGGAGCCTCTACAGACCTGCATAGGGCGACGAGAGCTGAATTGGCCAAGCCCAACCCTTTTACCACCTCGCAGCTATACGCCATGCGAGCTGTCGACGCACTCATGTTGGCTGTCTACCCCAACATCGTGGCTTGGGCTGCATATTCAATAGTCTTCGCGCTGACGGACTCTGGGCAACGGAAGCAAGAATCCTGGGCCGATTTAGCAACAGTGCTTGGTGCCACTTCGTAGTGATGTCGATCGAGCATACAAGTGGCAGGTCTTCAGCTCAACAACGTTGCTCTACGGCTATATAAATCAGTCTCACCTCCGCAGACTCAAGGGCATCCCATCGCTCAACTTCATTCACTCAACAACTACTTCTATCGCTTCAAAGATATTCCCAAATTCTATCACTGACAATGAAGTACTCGGTACTCTTTGTCGCAGGCTTGAGCGCCGTCGCTCTTGCTGCCCCAGCTCCAACCCTGTGGGGCGACAAAGACTGCAAGTACAAGAAGCCTGTCGGCCACTATTCCCATGACTATAAGGGCTGCGTAGCCTACAACCTCGACGAGATTAAGTACAAGGCCAAGTGCTGGCACTACGAACCAAAGTACAAGCATTGCGAGCTTGACAAAGACAAGGATAAGGTGGGCTTCATCCTCTTCCTTCCAGCCTCTTGTACCATTACTACACGACCATCCCCCTCTTTGGAGCATTTGTACCGTTGCTAATCCGATATAGGATAAAGATAAGGATAAGGATAAGGATAAAGACAAGGATAAGGATAAGGACAAGGTCAGTATTGCTACCTCTTTATAATTGTGTAGTTACTGACTTCCCTTAGGACAAGGATAAGGACAAGGACAAGGACAAGGACAAGGACAAGGATAAGGATAAGGATAAAGACAAGGTATGGTGTTCTGCCTTTGAATATTTACCCAAGTTGGCTATGAATTCTCTACACCTCTCCAATGCTCATCTTTCTAGACTATTCGCTAATAAAAGCATAGGACAAGGACAAGGACAAGGATAAAGACAAGGATAAGGATAAGGACAAGGTCAGTATTGCTACCTCTTTAGAATTGTGTAGTTACTTACTTCCCTTAGGACAAGGATAAGGATAAAGACAAGGACAAGGACAAGGACAAGGACAAGGACAAGGACAAGGACAAGGACAAGGACAAGGATAAGGACAAGGACAAGGACAAGGATAAAAACAAGCCTTATTAAGAAGGTGGAGGGAAGGGAAAGTCAAGAGAGAAAGTTTGAAGGTAGTCAGACTTCTCTATCTCGCGCTGGATTGCCGGTGGCATTACACTCCCTTGTCCGAAACCAGCTTTTGTTAGCCCTGATTCATGCCGACGGTAGTGGGTGGACGTCCATTTTACTTGCCTACATTCATCGTGTCTTAGTCATCCAATACTAACTGGTATATGATATGTTTACAACGTGCGAACTCCCTTAAGACTTGTCAGCATTTCTTCGCATTCATTCCTTACATCGGTTCCGACAACACCAATGCTCTCGGTTGACGTTGTTGAATGTTAGTAATCTACGCTCGCCTAAGATATCATCTGCGTGACCACACGCTTTGGTGAGCCCTATTGCTAGCACCAATGACGAATTCCATGTCGCGGCAATAAAAGTTTCTACTGACCAGATTTGACCTTTCACAGTACATGATGATAGCTCAGTGCTCAGTCAGATGACTGTTATGCATGTGAAGCTGAAGCTTAACCCCCGATGTTGCCGCTCTTTTGGTTCTGCTCTTCTTCACACCTTTCTTCGCCTGTTCACGGAAAGGAATTTTATTGGATTTGAGCTTCAAAATTCTGCCTTGTCGAGTACTTTGCGTAAAGTTAAGCGGGGCATTGATACCGCTTGGTAGGAGGCCCTGATGTGGCTGGCATCGTTGTTTGACATGTCAGATAGGTGACAGAGGAATTGTAGTGATGGAGAGCATCCAGCGGACTGAGGAGGTCAGCGATGATCAAGCTGCAGAGACTTTGACCAGAAACATGCAGTCACTGAAGCGTGCCATGCTGCAAGAAGACAATGGAAATAGTGGCGCAAAGCTCATCCAACACAGTCACTGCTCATCGCTGGCGATATGCCATACATCACTGCCGATCAAGACGGTAATAATGCCGTATGTTTCCTGGCAGCCTGCAAGAGACGATTCAAGTTTTGTTTTCTTCGCTGCGCCGTATGGCTGCGCAGCATCACAATTGAGGACGGCACATGGACTAATTGCTAGATGAAATGTCGCTTGCGATTGAAGTATGAGAGGCAATAGGTCAATGGGACCAGAATAGCGATTTCAGCATTGTATTGGCTGTACCGGCAACGCTACGGCGCTGTGATGCATTCTGGAGACGCTTCCGTGACATAAATCATCTCACTGCAGCTGCCTAGACCTCTACTATCCATTGGGGGCGATATTAATCGAAATCAAGATCCCAATAAGCCTAGGCAGTGCGTCAGGAACCGTCAAGATGATCGAGAGAAGGCTCTCAATGATACTCCGCTCTACGATGTTACATTTGACTATTTGAGGAAACTAAAGCTCAGCTAATCCAGGAGCCCCAAGGTTCTTTTTGGGAGGAGCACAAGTCATCTGCGAATGTTGCCGAGCCTGCGTCCTGCCAGGCGCTGCTAGTCATGTAACGAGCCGTCCATCGCGGAGGTTGGAGGGGTGCGCACACTTAAGGGTCACTAAAACAGTAAGAAAGAGCTTGACGGTTTTCTGAAATTCTTGCCTTGATCGTCGCTCTGTCAAGCGTGTCAACGCTCTCGAAGAGATCTCAACATCGAAGACACAGATTAAAAGCGACGTAATACAACGACCAAAATTTTCTTCTTATGACCGATCTTCATCTTCATAGTGCCCGATGGCGTAGCATTGATTAATGTCCTCCTCTCTTGTACGATGTAACCCAACCTTACCAGGTGCACGCAACCTGGCCATAATTGTACTCCCAGCACATGTTAACACCACAACGTCTAGATGCCTGGCTGTTTTGCGTAAAATACCTCTTGTATCCATCATCGTACTGTGCATGGGCTCTGTTCCATCCTCAATCGATGCAAAGTTTACACGGCCAACTTTTCTGCAGCCATCGGGCCAGGTGACCGTAATGAGTGCTTGTGCCATCATTGTGATAGAGCGTAGTGGAATCAGTCGTTATTAGGTTGGGACCAGTGTGACCCGAATTACGATGCGAGGAGGGGCGGACACCTCAGTAGCACCAAGCACCAATGCAAGGATTGCGGCGGAGAGCGTGAACTTCATCGTGGCTAGCACAATCAATCGTTTGTTTTGACTCACTCGAAAAATTGAGAGAACTCAGCTTACCTATAGCTTCAAAAGAAAAATCGAGTAAACAGTAGTTCAAAAAGACGTGCAGGCAGGTCTGGTGGAGAGCAGGTACTGAGGCGTAAAGAATCAAGAAGAAACCGAGGCCTTTACACTCACAATTTCCCAGCTGGTTTTCACGATGGCGATGGCTTGGGATGCTGGTTATCCGTGCAGCTAGACCTCATTCATGTTCTGGATTGCATTTCCCAGACATCTCCATTTCCGACTACTTTCGTTTTGCACGGCACCAGTCCATCCGAGGTCGATTTGGCAGGTGCAGATGTGTCGATGGGCTCGCTAGAGCTTTACTATGTGAGGCTAACCCTTCCCCAGAGTAGTCGTTGATGGAGGGCCTTACATAATGACGAGTGTCCTAAAGCGCTGATGTAATACGAAGATATTGGTAGGAAGAAAGCCTGTAGCTGGCTAGTAGCAGTAAGAGTAACCATTCCACCCGATGGCTTAGCTATACTCTACAGCAGAGCGTTCAGTAGAATCCTCGAGGTGGAGACTGCTTGTATTCTTGGTTCCGAGCGGAGAACCAGCTCAGAAATGTTGCTCGCCACCGCTAAGCTGTCATGTGTGCAGACTCGACCAGTGTAGCAGGACAAGGTAACAGATCCCGGCTGGCTAGGAGGTAACCAATGCAGATGACTGCCAATTATTGGTCCCTTTCGCCAGCGGAAGTGGTCCTGGGCGCAGGATGGCCCCCGAGAATAAGGCCTTGTCCAGACGTACTGTTCGTCAACACGGAGCTATCTTGTATGCAGGGCCATGCAGGATCATGCAGAGGACCGGCTCCCGGCTAAAGCGAGCGTTGTGATTGCTACATGAGGTTCGATCAAACGGCCCGAGATGATCGCAGGCGGAAGGCGTGTTGCTTGGCGGGGCCTTACTACGGAAATGGGAGGCCCAAGACATTGAAGTTTTCGTTACAGAGCTGTAGACTACTTCAATAACGACGAAACCATTCGGAGAGCAAGAGAAATCAAGCCCTTGCATCGCGGTAAACCAGCTAATTCCCCATTCTTTTCCTTCCGCTAGCACATTGCCGTTGCACATGCCGGATCCAAGATACACATTCAGTTCGCATCTACAAATATGAGTTACAGAAAATGTCAAAAGTCCAGTTCAAGATTGTGAATATCTTCACTTATGTCTACGTCAGTGGCGTTGTGTGCAGAATGGAATCGTCACAGATCTCGCAACTTTCTCTGTTTGCTCGACAAGCAGGGCAAGGAACTGACTCTTGGGATCCGTCGGATCCGGAAGATGGTGGTCTTTGGCACACCATAGACGTCTGCAATCTACCATGGAATCGCTTACGAAACCACTAAGTTGGAAGGAAAATCAACAAACTTACAGCCGATGACTCAAAAATCCACAGTATCTGCAGTAAACCGTACCTTGGGTTCATTTTGAAAAATGAGCTCTCCTCTTTGCGCTGGGTTCTCAAGGGACTAAGCATTCCAGGACGTGCATCTTGGTCTTTCAGAGGCATTTCCGGGAGCCCCTAAGCGCATATGTTGGTCTACACAGTACTGGACCAACAGTTGCAACAGTTTTGGCTTGTTGGCCTCCACAGCAGCCCGAACTGATCCGGTGCCTTGGTAACGTGGCTGACGTCGGAGCTCGCTGCAACAACTACATGCCCCTCAGGGCTTTCCTCAAAGCCTTGTATAATCTCAAGGTGTTTGGGAGATGTTAGACTGTCTTGTTTGTCAGAAACTGCCATGTTTCTGACCGGGTTTGTACGAGAAGTTGGCAAATTAGCTCGTTGTGGTCTCATCGGATCTGGAAAACACCTCTCGGAAGTACAACACAAACGAGGTCAAATATACCACGAAGAGGCTCGGTAAGAAAGGCGGTGTACCATGATAAGGTAGCTTAAATAGCGGGCGATTCTGAAACTAAGCATCCTCGAGCAGTTTGACCAATTTGACATTCTATATTAAAACGCGGCGATGGGCTAGCGACCGAAGATCTCGTACTCAACGTCGTGACGAAGTGTGCGATGGGTTGCCTCAATCGCTAATACCGGGTTGGTAACACGCCTATATCAGTGACTAGCTGCATAATTATACGATCCAAGAGCCCACTCGAGAGGCCATGAAGCGACGTCGTTCGTGTCTTGTGTTGAAAATTTGTCGAGGTGCGTACTTCGAATTGAGCGCGTCGTGTTCGGTCGACGAGGGTGCGTCCTCTTCCCCTATACCGCAGCTGTTCGGGATTTGCTCTTGGAACTGGAATGCGCGTAGTCGAGCTCTGCTTGCGTAGTAAATCATTCCTCAAGGTTTGGGGATTTTTTGGGTTGCCTATAGTACATCCTTTGTGCTCGACTACATAACAGTGTCAGTGACGAAGTAGTGGCAGAAGAGGTACCAAGTCTGGTCAGCATGTGCGCTCGGCCAAAGAGAGAGTCTGCTTCCAAAAGCTGTCGATGAGCTACCTGGTTGACCACGAGCGATTTCGAAGGATACAAGGTGCTGCAAGGCTTCGACATCGAAACTGAGTGGTCATGGCACCAGGCGAACGGTGGATTACCACAAAGCGTGCGTGACTGAGCTCAGCTTGCTTGCGAGACTCGATACGCGCTGAGGTGTACGTGCTAACACAAAGTGCGAGTGATACATCTGCAAACAAATTGCACTGAGCATTCAGGACCAAGATGCCTAAGCAGAGGCGACAGAAGAGCACGGCTCATCCAGCATTCGGGTGCTGACCGATACCGGGTAACTGACTCAGGAAGCATGTCGGTAGGAATTCTGGTATGCTTATATGCTGGTCAGTGACATACTGGGATGAATCAGATTGCGAGACGCCTCTTCTTTTCACCCTTGAGCAAATGAACGACACTCGATGTGCAGATGAGCAAGAGCGGAAGAAAGGACGGACGTCAAGTGAGCGAACACTCTCGAATGCGAGCGCGAGTGCATTGCGCCTTCTTGCATTTACCACGCCAAGCCTCACTGCATGCTCACTCAGGACCCAGGAACCAGGCGGAAGATTCTTCCTCCCCAGACGACTGCAGCAAACCTCGGCACTTCCGGATGTTGATTTACACCAACAGCAGATCTAGGTCGGTCGGTAGACGATTAAGTCTTCCAGGATTCCGGGTTGTTTTCTTTGGCACAGGTTGGGGTTGCAAGATTGTTGGAGAAGAGGTGGGGATTTCGTGGAGCGTGGGGGTCACGGCTTGGAGCATAGGCGGCTAGCGGTGCCACCGAAGAGCCGCACGAGTCAAGCTCGATGGCGGGGCTTGGGATGCTTGGTCGGACAGATGAAAGTCTGATCCGACGCAGAAACATGTCTGTCGGGTGAAGACATGTGCAGACCATGGGCAGAGCAGAGCAAAGTTCATTGCGCCCATCGGCCACAACCATGATCAGTCTTGTCAAGTCGCGTGATGCCGGAGACTGGAGTCCCCATGGCACACACCCCGTGTCTCGCCATCCGATAGATTGTGGATCCTAGCAGAGCCTCAAGCGCAGGAAACCGATGTAACCCCACACGAAGCGGCAAGTGCGTGGGATGCCATCCTCTTTGCGGCAAATCAAAGTCAATGGAACGCCGAGATCAATCCTCGCGCAGCCTACCAAAGCCTCATCCGACCTTCTACCGCGGCGGTAAGACGGGCCAGTGACACTAGCGCCAGCTTCTTGCATGCGGCTCAACAAATCCTCACCAGATAGACTAGTACTGAACTTTGGCCTGGCTGGTGAGCTGTCAGCGCAGTGCATAGCAGCGCGCAGCGGCAGTAACATCAATACCGCGGCGACCATAGCTTGCCGGCTCGAACGCCGACCTGCGTGCTGCCTGCACGGTTTTATGCAATCAGCATCATCACGCACACTTGCGACGGATATTAACCAACAACAGCACGCGGGCCAAGCAGTCGAAAGCAGCGGATCGGCGGCGCCGTTGACGCTCAAATTCCCCGCATTTTGCACCTCTCCCAAACAGGCATCGGGCGCAGTGTTTCATAGGCGCGTGCCGTGCTTGGCCGTCAGGCCTTGGGAAAATTCTGCCCAGCGCGAGATGAGTGATGTAACAGCGAACCGGAGGCGTGGGGTAAGTGTGGTAACGATATGGAGGTCCCGCAAAACAGACACTGGGGTCGGCATATGGGCACGGAGAAGTGCGCCCCGGAGCCAGTATAAGAGCTCGATGGTCCCTATGTGGGAGCAGGCACGATTTGACGTTTCGAAGTCGGTCGCACTCCGCTTTTGGTATTTTGACAATGGCCGATATCAAGAAAGATCCCGAAATGGACTCCCAGGGCCATGAGGTTGCCCCCAGGCCGACTCACGGTGGACTCGCCGCCAGTCTGAGCCCGGAGAGGAGGGCTGAGGTCGAGAAGAAGATGAAGCGCAAGCTCGATGCGCGATGCTCCCTGTTTGTGTTGATCTACATCATGAACTACCTCGACCGCAACAACATCGCCGCTGCGCGTCTCGGTGGTCTGCAGGAGGATCTCAACATCGACAACACCCAGTATGCGACATGCTTGTCCATTCTGTACGTTGGATACATCTTGATGCAGGTTCCATCGGTAAGCTTTGATTGTTCTTTTTCAAAATTGCAAGTTCTAACCATTGCAGAACATGATTATCAACAAAATCCCCCGCCCATCCATCTACATCGGTGTCGTCATGCTTCTCTGGGGCATGATCTCGACTCTCTCCGGCAACGTAACCAACTATGGTGGCATGGTCGCCATCCGTTTCTTCATCGGTTTCGTCGAGGCTGCCTTCCTGCCCGGTGCCCTGCTCATCCTGTCCAAGTGGTACACCCGCCGCGAGCTCACCCTGCGCAACGCCATCCTCTTCTGTGGTAACCTCATCTCCAACGCCTTCTCCTCCCTCGTCGGTGCCGCCGTGCTGTCCAACATGGAGGGCACCCTAGGCCACCGCGCCTGGAGGTGGCTTTACTGGATCGAAGGAGCTGCAACAATGGCCATCGCCATCGCCGCGCTCTTCATCCTGCCCGATCTCCCACACAACACCCGTGGCTTTACCGAGGAGGAGCGCGCCGTCGCCGTCCTGCGCATGACCGAGGATGTTGGTGAAGCCGACGAGGACAGCGCCGAGGAATCCATCTTCGCGGGTCTCATCATGGCTGTCAAGGACTCGAAGATTTACGTGCTGATGCTGACCTTTACCGCCTACGTCGTCGGTCTCTCCTTCAACGCCTTCTTCCCCACGCTTACCCGCACCCTGGGTTTCGGCTACATCACCACCCTCCTCATGTCCGCTCCCCCGTGGGCCTTCTCTTGCGTCGTCTCGCTCATCAACGCGTGGCACGCCGATCGCACGCAAGAGCGCTTCTGGCACATTGTTGGCCCCATTTGTCTCGGCCTTGTTGGCTTCATCATCTCCATGTCTACGCTCAACACCGCCGGCCGCTACGTGGCGCTCTTCCTGCAAGCCTCGGCCTACGCCGGCTTCATCGTCTTCTACTCCTGGATCTCTTCCTCCTTCCCTCGCCCCCCTGCCAAGCGCGCCGTCGCCATCGCCATGGTCAACGCCTTTTCGCAGCTCGGCAACATCGCAGGCTCGTACGTGTGGAACTTGCCCGACAACGGTTACAGGGGCAGCTACGGCATTGTCACAGCCATGTTCGGTGTTACCATTGTGGGATGCTACATCTTCAAGCTCATTCTGCAGAACCTCAACAAGAAGCTCGATGCGGGCGAGACGGCGTGGGAGACGCACGGCGATGTCGCCGAGCACACGGCGCAGATGGAAGGCATGACTGTCGAGGAAGGCCAGCGGTTGATGAAGGGGTACAGGTACCTCGTCTAAGCGACGTGCGGTACACGCGCAAGACAGAGAGAGCGGTGTATGTGTGTGTGAAGATAATGATAGTATTGCTAGATACCCACGACCCACGACAACGAATTCACGTTTAACTCCAACCCTCTTTCCTAGCACCCCAAACACCCATGCTGCGTGACCGCTCCCCAGAGCATTCCACCATGAGCCTGCAACCCCATCTCTTCGGCTCTGCGACGTCACTACTCACTCTTTTTATATTGCTGCGCGTTCACTCCACGTAAAACACTTCCTCCGTCTGTCCCCACCACCCGGGCCCGTCCTTACTCCCCACCGCCCCCTCGACGGGAGATTCCTGCATGCCATCCGTCATGCGCCACCACTCCTGCACCTTCGGGTTGGCCGCCATGCGCGCCATGTCGTCGTCGAAGGAGTGGCCGACGTATTTGAAGGAGGCGAAGAGCGTAGGGCGCGGCGAGAGAGAGAGGAAGATGGAGTCTGGGACACACGGGTCAGCAGTCTGGACACAGATGCGTTGGGATGTGCACAGTGCACATAGTGAGTGGGTAGCGTGTGAGATGGGCTGGGCTGGGCGCGCTTGGGTTGCCCAGGCGCACGACGAGCAATTCCAGTGTGCATGGCGACGAGAGTCTGGGTGTGAAGAGAAGGGCGCCTTACAGTCCCTCACGTTGCTGTCCTTGATCTGCTCCAGCACCTCGGGCCATACAGCTGCATGGCACTTCTTGTACTCGTCGATGGACTCTGGACGGAGGTAGAGCCATTGGCCGATGCGGCGGGGGCCTTGGTATGTTGAGGTTGAGTCAGTCATTGCTTTGTGGGGTTTTGTGTTGTTTCTGCTGAAATGAGGAAGAGAGAAGAAGAGAGGGTAGAGGTAAGAGTTGTGGTGGAAGGAAGAAAGTTTGGGTAGACGTGGAGGGGTGGTGGGGTAGCTCAGGAGCTCCAGCTGCGTGCGTCGGTTTATCTTGGGCCGAGAAGAGGCGGGTAGTGCACCGAGGTGCGCGAATGTGAACTGAAAACTGCCAATGTAATTGATGTACAGGAAATGGTATCTACCCATCCTCTTTCCCTTTCCTCTGTCCTCTTGTCTTCTTGCCTTGCCATGCTTGCGCGTCTCACATCCGTCAGAACGCGCCTGGCTTCTGAACGCTGCCAGTCGTACACTAAACCCAGCGGACCCTCGATGCTGCGCAAAAGCCACAACTAACATCCCCAATCTTCACCGCCGGTGTTGACCCCAATGGCGGATTCTCCAGCGCTTCTCCCAGCCGCTGCGAGGTAAGCGGCTAGTTGACAACGTAGTCTGTGCTGGTGTCGCCAACCCACGCATACCACGCCGCAATAATAGCATTCGCAACGGCCCAGATACCCGCGTAACCAGCGGCGCCATTAAACTCGGCACCGTTCAGCGTGAGACAGCGCTGGACGGTGTTGAGGACGAGGAAGAAGCTGAGGATCCAGGTTTGCTGGATGAGG
Organism: Stagonosporopsis vannaccii; assembly: GCA_028584115.1. Lineage (NCBI taxonomy): Eukaryota > Fungi > Ascomycota > Dothideomycetes > Pleosporales > Didymellaceae > Stagonosporopsis > Stagonosporopsis vannaccii. The sequence goes on along the minus strand of VWXS01000081.1, from coordinate 82,123 downwards.
GTCCTGGTGCGGCGGCCAAAGTACCAGAAGTTGTGCTTGAGGGTAGCCTGCAGATCGGCGGTGGTGGCGTCGAAGTTGGCAACGGGCGTGGCCTGGCCGGGCTGCGTCTGCGCGGCAATGGAGGGGTTGAGGAGGAACTCCTTTGCTGCGAAGCCGGCGGTGAAGACCTTGGCAACGACGCTGAGGGGAGTCTCGAGGTGCGCGGCTTCGAGCGTGGGGATGTCGAAGTAGGTGACCAGGAATGTGTTGAGGAAGCCCGTCTTGAGGCCGCCCCAGATGACGACCACGTAGACGCCAATGGCCAACACGGCGCTGGAGAACTGGACTTGCACGCTGTTCAGCAGGAAGCGGTTGCGCAGCGGCACGCTGGCGCGGTGGGCGGGCGCGCGGGAGCGCAGCAGGTAGGTGGGGATGGCGATCGAGAGGACCTCGATGTTCATGTGCGCCGCGACAGTGAAGGTGGAGATCTGGTAGTACGTGGAGAGAAGGTACGCATAGGGCGCGTTGGTGAGGAGGGTCAGGGCCGAGACGTCGTAGACTGCGTGCGTCAGCTATGGTCCAGATCGCAGGCTTGGTGTGAACCCACAGTCGTAGCCGACCGCCCAGGTGGCATAGATGGTCAACACCTTGGTGATCAGGCGCGCGACCGGGCTGTACAGGCTGTACAGGTCATCGTCGGTCGGCGCTTTGCTGACATACCCGAGCTCGGGCGGCAGGAAGTTGGCGACTGTCTGCCACAGCAGCGCGTTGATGCCCAGGTTCAGCACGACGAGGATAGGCACGCGCAGCGGCGCAGGAAGACGCGACCGCCGCGGCCCGCGCGCGGGGACGACTGTAGGCTCGTCGCGCTCGATGATGTCTGACATGGCGCGTCTTACGCGATTGCGAAAGGCAAAAAGAGAATTGGAAGAGAGCGCGCCGCGTGGGCTTGTGGTGGGGGAGGGGGGTGTTGTGGGAGGCTGGGCTACAGCTGTCGCAATGCGCGAAGTTTGTTTGGGTGAGACGTCATCACCGAGGTGGTCAGTGCCATGATGGTGCGTGCTTTGTTTGGCCCACCACCATCTGTCAATCGTTTGAGTGTAAAGGGAGTCTTTGAGTCAGTGTACGGCCAAGTTACCGTGAGATTCTCTTGAACGCAACGAGCTTAAAGCAATGAGAATATGCACGTGCGATTTCGACGCAAAGAACCCTGTCTCGTGTCTGCATTTGCATGTCTCTCGCCGTTGCAACGAACAAGGCGCACCCAATTTCAGGGCAACTCCTCGCCGACCTCATACTCTTCTCTACATTTAGCCATGGAGCTCAGGTATTCTTCTGTCCTATCAAGACTAGCAATGAGATCACCCAAAACCACATCACCATCACCTTCCCCGTCCTCCTTGGCATTGCCGCGCGACAGCGCGTCAACAGCAGTTTACGGTATGATTTCCTCCTTGTATTGCGTCGAAGCAGTTTTTAGCCCATCCGTTCGTATCTTCTTAGCTTGAGGCCATATTTTCCACATGTTTGACTTGAATTTCAAGACATTGCTCCATCGTCCAGCCGCCGACCTCGTCCGCGGTCTCATCGGCAGCCATCATGTTCACATCAAAATCAGACTCACCCGTCTCCCCGTGTGGATACTGCAAGACCACTTCATGCACAATGCTTTGTTGAGCTCCCGAAAGCACATGGAAACAGTGCCCGGGTCGAAGATTGGAGCGCCGCCAGCTTCGTCCCTCTTCTTTCTCACTTCCTCATCCTAGATGGTTACCATCTGGTCAGCTAAACTGGAGTTGTACCAGAGGTTGTGGAACTGGCTGGACCTGAAGTCTACTATCGCTCTGCCGTCAATATGGTCGTCCTTCCTCAAACGTATTACATCAACTCGTTAACCGCAAAAGATTCATCCAAGCTTCAAACATGTCTTCTTGTGTGGGCAAATCTATTGACGCGATATTGAATGGCAGAACATATGGCTTCTGTCTTTTACACCTTACTCTGACAAACATGGTTCAAAGGCCCCTTTTCATCATCACAATGCTTTATTCTTATTCTTCTCGTCCTCTGTGCCTGTATCCATATAATTAGTCTCTCGTCTGACTCCGCAGTCATACCCTGCCGCTCATTTTACACGCCGCATTACGTCTCCAAAACCAATTATCTGGACGTCGTTTTCATCCGTGCAGCGGATCTGCCACTTGATACGATTTGACGCCAAATTTGTCCTGCTTTGTTTCTTTATCTTCAAGAAGCTGCCCAATGGACAAGTCAGACCTCTTACCGTTTCTTTCTCTGGTGTTTTCGATGGTAAGAACTATGTCTGCGGTGTTTAGAAAGTACTGCTTGTAAGACTATTATCAGAAGAAGAAGAAGGTGCAGTGTACCAATACGATGGAAGCAACAATTGACACGAGAAGCTGTTTGTATTAGTTCTCCAAGACTAGGCAGTGGTGGCGGCAAGACTGTTGGCGGTGAATCTGGTGGTGTTAGGCCTGGGAGGATCGAGCCCCCGGCCTGGTGTAGACAAAGACACCACTGATACAGCACCTCGCATTGGCGGCCGAGAGCCTGTTGTCAGCAAGCTGGAAACACCAGTATCAGTCCTTACATTGGCGGTCCAGATGTCTTCTGTAAAGGTCTTGGCTGCGGTAGCGGATCTCACAGCTTGCCGGATTTTCGATGCTCAGTGCAAAACGGCGAACGGCCCTTGGCAATCGCGGTGGTAAAAAGATTGACCTCTCGGTTAGCCGGTGAAGGGTGAAGTCTGGACACAGCATATACTTGAAAATTACCACGTGAAGTATCCTAAAGAGTTTGATTTACGACATCAGTCTTCTTACGAGATTTGATTTCAACAAATTGCAAGATAATTGGTAACCCTGTAAAAAAACACTCTAAGAATGACTACCTCACAACCATTGTTCAGATTAGCTTCAGTCAAATCAAGAGCCATGATATGAAGTATCTTAAGCCTGCTTTCATTTCCCACAATCGCCAGCGATTCGCTGAGCGTGCCGGAAACAGGTATCCGCTTACAGACTCGAATGATACAATCAAAGATGGAGACGGAAAACTCTTGGAGCAGTCAGATCGAGACATGAAGGCTGTCTCCATGTCCCGACTTGTATTCGAAGCTGCGCACGCATTCCTCTCTCGCCATTCTCGCCCCTCATTCTGAGCTGGCAAACGGCTAGCGGTCCGGTTCCATCAACGTCCCGGTAGAAGGAGTCATTTTGATGTCTGAAAACATCATCAATAAAGATATCCAAGAGGCTATCCATGGAGCACTTTCTGTTTTGGGGAAAAAGCGGTAGTTCAAAGGTCTTGAAGAAAGATGCCACTGACGCGAAGGCTGAACAGCCTGAACGTCTCAAAATCACCACCAGAGCGAAAACAACCATTCATATCCTAATACCGCTGGTCGTAATTGGCGATTTTTTTGCTACAATTCTACTGAAATTGAGATCTGTTGAGGTCAAGAATTGTTGACTTCTAATCTAGTTGCTTATAATTAATAATTGCAAGACCTAGTAAATTCCTCTGTCCGTCCTACAGCTTGCTTTGAACATCTCTAATTTGTAGGGAGGGATAGAATTATACATGAACATGTAGTATCTGCGATGCCTTGAGCATCATGCCAGTTCATATTGCACAAGAGATGTTAGAGTCTTTAAAATTGGAAAGGAAAGTAAATGAATTCAATGCTACGATGCTATAGTCCGAATCCCTGTGCTCTTTGTCTATACTGCTCAGTGCTATCCGCTATCCTCCAGCCGAGTGAAAGGCGTCTGTATCCCAAGTGTGCTGTTGCATTTTGCTTTCCGGGGGTTGGATAGCTGCTTAGCAGGCAGGGAGGGAAGTAGCAGTTCCCTGGGCACCGAGACATCCGTTGTTGTTGTCCTGGGCGGGACCATCTCCGTTGCCACGCTCGACGCCCAAGTAGTTCTCGCAGACGTCGCGGTTGTTGCTGCCGCAGGAGCCAGAGATAGTAGCAGTGTCACCAAAGTTGTTGTTGATGCCGACAAGGTCAGATGTCATGCCGCTGGCGCGAACATTCTGGATCACAACGTGGCGAGGGCTGTTTGCCTGGTTGTTGGAGCAGTTGCCGCAGCTGCGGTAGAGTTTTCCAGAGTTGGTGACAGTGTAGTTGCGGATCGTGACGCGACCACGGCCATTGTGCTGGATGACCTTGTCGTTAGCGCCAGTGGCACCACCGCCTTCAATAAGAACTTCGCCGGCTCCAAGAGCAGTGATAGCATCTACTAATGTTAGTTGTACTGTCCATCATTCAACAGAGAGACTGTCGCACCTTCGCAGACGTTCCTGAACCAAACATTCCTGATAGTGCAGCGGCCACGGCAATGAATACCTGACGATGTTAATTTGTTGTTTCTAAAAGCGGCACCCATTAAGATTTACCGTCACCCTGGTTAGGGCCAATGATCAAGTTCGAGATGGTAACACCGTCGTCGAGGATGAAGACTGGGCCAGCACTGCCCTCCTGGTTGCAAGCAACGCCACTGTCCCACTCCTGGTTGCCAAAGTCCCTATCTGCTTGGATTCTTAATTCGAGAGCCCTCTGAACACTGCCCACTCTGGCTGGGATGTTGAGGGTCTGGGCAGAAGCCAGGCTCGCAGCGAGAGCGGCAATGGTCAAGGTGGTGAAATGCATTGTTGAGATGATTGGGTTGTCTTGAGACTGAAGAATTGAAGTTGCTTGAAGAGCTTGAAGGATGTGGAATGTGATGATTGTGAAGATGCTGAGGAAACTGGTGGTGATTTTGAACTGGAAGAGCACACTGTTTATATACTTCACCATCGTCATTCAAGACCACCACAACACGTGTTATCCTACAATATCACGGTAGATGCCGCTCACCGCTTCACGAGTTAGAATGCCAGAGCTGTCACTCATCGTAAGGATAGCATGACAGGACTACGGCATTATCCCGTATCAAGGGGGATGCCATATGGGATGCTCTAATCACACCGAGAACAATAGCAAGCTAGCGGCTTCCGTCTTGCCTTCTGCAGTCAAGGTGGCTTTGATACGCGGACGAATTCACCAAGCATCAGATAACTTGTGTACACATGCGAAGTCTTACTAACACTAGTGCTACTCTCATGGTGCCTTGGTATACTATGGACGTATTCTAGATCAGCTGATGCTGCTTGGCACCTAGCCAAACGCTCTCTAGCCTGCCCTTGAGCCTAGACGGCGATTTTTGGGAACCGGTGAAACTACATCTTCGGTCATTATGCTGCTATGGAGGCTGTGGTTAGCGTCATTAACGGATCTGTCTGCCCTGCATTAGTTGACTCTGTCAGTGCGCTGAATGCGGACTCACCCCGGACGTGCCGAGCTCACCAGAAACAACGCAGTTAAACATGCCATCGGCCACGTAAACTTGAGCTGTAGAGCTCTATGGTCGTTATCGTTAGACCGTTTAGTGGTACGATCTATACACCAATGCGACAAAGCTCTCTAATCTAGAATATGAGCAGAGTCGAGAGCGGCTGCGGTGGGTGGTTGCTTTAGAAGTTTCTTAGGGCAGATTTACAGCAACACCATTGCGATTCTGCTTCAAAATTGAGGCTGTAGATTGAGAATTTTCCGGTGCTGTGGAATAATAGCGGCCCGAGCCTGCTTGTAGCGCTCTCTTCGATCCCTGCGTTCCGCAGCATCCTTGACCTACGCAGCTGTGAGCAAGCATCACTCCACCCCCTCAACGGCGCTCGGGTCATTGACCGTATCCACGGCTTTTCCTCCGGCGCGTACTATTTCTTGGTCGAAACGTGCTTAACACCCTTCGTTTCAGCCCTTTCGCTTGACAACACCACCATGCCCGTGCGCGATCCAAACGAGTTTGGCATTGACGTTTCGATTCAAACTTGTCAGCAAATGGATCCTAATCGGTCCCCCACCCAGCGGGGTCTCCTCGGCCCGCAAGCATCCTGTTCTGATGGACCAAAGCATCGCTGGCTGTTGTTATACGCGCTACGGTCCGCAAAACACTATGTAGCATGACTTGTGAGTGCAGCGCGCGCCGGAGAAGCTGACGAGGACAGCAGACACCGCTGCTTTGGCGGCAAGCTAAGCAGATGGTGTCTGGCTCAAGCAAATGTTACCGAGAAGGCGCCACGGCGCAAACAGAAACTGCACCACACCCGCCATCAAAGGGACTGCATTGCTACCGGTGCCGAGCGAGGGTCCAGGTAGAGAATGAGCCAAGATTCTAGAACGGTGTCATGCAATATAGAGACTCCTGATAATTACGAAGGCTCGTCGGCGGCGATGTGGTCGCCCTTCACACAGCCACGGACTGAGCGTGACTTGTCCTCGGACATCACTTTTCATGCAAACAATCTTTTAACAAAGAGAGAAATGTCTGGGAGAGTGTTCTGTACATGTATGACTGACATGGGAGAAGCAAAACGAAAAACAGGTGTTCAAGACGGGTATATCCACCGTCTAACCAGCACCAACGCGAAAAACGCAATGAAACCGCCCCTTCGAAAGACTAGACACGCTTGCTGAGACTCGTGATACAGCGGAAGCGTGCGGCTGCCTTCGCATTTGCACTTGAACGACCGTCCGGCCCCACCCCTTAATCCTCGCCGCCGTTATCGTCGTCGTCATCATCATCATCATCTCCCGGCTTTTCCACTGCCTCCATCTCGACACTCCCCGTCTCCTCCCCACTCTTACTCCTAGTGGTGATCCTATATTTGCCGCCCTCCCAAAGATCCTTGAGCGTCAACTCCTTGGTGCGGCCGAGACTCTCGATATCGCCAATGCGGTCCAGTGTGGCCTCGAGGAACTTCTCGAACCCGGGCTCGGCGCATATCTCGTTGAAGGCGCGCTGCATGGGCACGCTATCGGCGCGCACCATGGCATGGCTGTCAATGGCGAAGATGCTGAGCTCGTGGTGCTGCCGGATGAAGTCGCTGCGTGTCATGATAAATCGCGCACGATGGAGGGGGAGTTCGGGGAGGATGTGCCCGTGTTGCGGGTCGTAGGTGGTTTCCATTTCCGATTGTAGGTGGTAGAGGGCATTGGCTAGAACCATGGCTGTGGACTGGGTTATAAATCAGCATGAGGGGATAAACTATGAGAAATTGTGTTGCTTACAGCGTACTTCTGCTGGTCCATGACATCGTCGTCCATTTCCTCGCCCAGGATGGCGCAGTTGTTCAGAAACCATATCTTCTCCATTTCGCAGATGTGGTCGCACTTGGCGAGCATATCTTCAGATTTGGCGACGCGGTTGAGGAAGGTGAGACGCCCGCCTATCTTATCGTACACTTCCTCAAGCACGCTGTTCGAGGTCCGTTCGTTCCAGTACTTCATGCGATAGTTGCGAAGGGCTTGCATGGCGCGATCTTTGGTCAAGTCTTTGATTTGGTGCACTTCCATGCGCGTGGCATACTGCTTGAGACGTTCAAAGACCCAGTACTTGTCCGAGTTGATGATGACGGTGGCGAGGTTGGAGGCTGCCCATTGCTCGGCGCGCTGCTGGATGAGTTCGAGGAGATCACGGCCGTCTTCGTCGTCCCGTATCAGATGGGCTTGGTTGATGATGAGGATCAGTGGGCGACCTTTCTTTGCGCGCCGACGCAGCGCAACCTTTTCGAGCTTGTTGAAGGCGCGTTCAATGTCGAGGATAGCACCAGCGTCACGGGGGCCACGGATGGAGAAGAGAGAGCCGATGTTGTCTTCGTGGTATTCGAAGTCGAGGCAGCGACCGAGTCTGACGCGGAAGACCTCAAGATCTGCGTGCGCTTCCATCATAGAGCACCCTTCACCATTGATCTTTGACATGGCATCAATGAGCATTGAGCTCTTGCCGGTACCTTTCTCGCCAAGCAGCAGATGGTAGCGGCCCTTGGTCTCACCACTGATGATTTTGTTGATCTTTTCTTGCTCGTCACGTGGGATCCATCGGTCGTAGTCGTCCTCGCTCTTCTCAATCTCTCTTTTGGAAGGGTCCCTTGGGATCTCCTTGCCGTTGGCAGCAAGCTCAAGCACCGGGTCGCCTTCTCTGAAGGCGTTCTCCATCTTCTCGAGCACGTTCCATTTGTAGTACCTGGTGTATGTAATACCAACGCAGGCGAGGATGAAAATGCTGGCGCCAGTCGTTGCTGCGGACTCGAACATCTTCCAGGCAGTGCTCTTCCACCTCTCTCTTCGTGCTTCGCGCTCATCCTCCTCCTGGTTCTCGGTGGCATCATCAACAGGATTGGGGGTATCATTGCCAGGCGTGGGCGGTCCAGACTGGCCGGTCAGGAAGCGCGGGAGCTGGCGCTGCAACCCCACAGAACCAGCCTGCTGGTTCGCGTGCAAGAACGGCGAGCGCGTCCTGGCGATCTGGGACCGCGCTCTCAACACAGGTCGCAGTATTAACATTATGGCGCGCCGGCCCGGGCTGTCGCGTGAGGTCACACGTGGCAGGAGACGGCGATCCAGGCACTCAATTGACTAGGAAAGGGAAGAAAAGGAAATGAGCGACTGGATTGAGACAACGCAGAGCGCACGGCGATGATGTGGGCACAGGCTTGGATGGAGCAGTGTGGGCATTGCGACGCGTGCAATATCGTCCCAAAACAGGCCAGTGCGGGCCAAGAAGCGTCGCCGTGCTAGGGGACGGCAAGAGGCAGGGCATGACGAGCGTCCAACACGGCGCGCTGCGGTGGAAGTGCAGTGTTCAGGACTTGCAAGGGCACACAGAAACGACGTCTCCAGGCTGCGGCAGGCGAAGCTGCAGGGCGATCCGCCAGGCTGCTGATGGGGGCGGTTACTCGGCAAGACCCTGGTCGAGTGTCGTCCGGAGAGCTGGAGGGCTGAAGCGGCGCATTGCTCGTCTTAGCGGGAATAGCCGGCATGTACAGTTTGAACTTTTTTCGCCTGCGGGCAGTGACAGCCAGACAACACCTCATCCATCTCCAGAGGGCGCCATTGTACATTGATGCGCTTCTCGTGTATATTATCTCCATCACCCCTCGCCGTTCCTTCCTTCTGCAGCCGTTCCTTTGAAAGCCAATTGCTGTTGCCGCCCGCGTGCTGAGTGCAAACATGTCTGACGCTACCAAGCCTGGTGAGCTCCCCCCCACACGGCGACACGACGACACACGATGACCGTGACTGCCGCCGCGCCCACTGGCCAGCGCACGTGATGGCTGACGACCAAGTATCAACAGAGGCTGCCACAGCGCCGGTCGAGGCCACGACGGCCAACGGCGAGGCCCTGCCGGCCGACGACGAGGCGGCCAGCGGCATCTTCGCCATCACCGTCAAGCTGCCGCATGCGCCCTTTGAGACGCAGATGACCATCTCGACGGCCGAGCAGGTGCAGGACCTGCGCCAGTCCATCATCGAGATGCCGCACACGTTCCAGTACTCGTGCTTCCACCTCGAGCACGCCGGCACGCGCATCAACGACTACGTCGAGCTGAGCGAGGTCGAGGGCCTGCAGGCCGACTCGGTGCTCACGCTGGTCGAGGACGCCTACACGGAGAAGGAGGCCCGGTTACACGTCATCCGCGTGCGCGAGCTGATTGGCGCTGCCGGCGACCGCACCGACGCCCTGCACGGCATCCTGGCCGGCGTCTCGCTGCACGACACAGTGGGCGCCGAGCAGCCCGCAGCGAAGCCCAGCGAGGACGGCGTCGAGCCCTCGCCGCTGGCCGACTACGACTTCCTCGCCGGCGGCGCCGTGCAGAGGCTGCTGCCGCCCGTCCAGGAGCCCGCGCCCAAGACCATCAAGTCCATCGCCGTGTCGCCCTGGAACCCGCCGCCCTACCACCTGCGCTCCAAGGGCCACCTCATGTACCTGGTCGTCAACACCAACGAGAACGAGCAGCACCACATCACCTCGCACGTCTCCGGCTTCTACGTCAACAAGTCGTCCAACGCCAGCTTCGACCCCGCCCCCCGCGACGGCCCCAAGGCGCGCCACGCCCACTCGCTGCTGACCCTGCTCGAGGCCATCTCGCCCTCGTTCCAGGACTCGTTCCAGAAGCTGCTCGACCACAACGCCAAGAAGGAGCTGCTCACCATCTTCCAGCTGTCCAATGCCATCCCCGCCAACCCCTGGCTGGTCCCCGCGCCCAACTCGGCCCTCACCACACACCAGCCCGACCTCGCGCGAACACAGGAGAGCTACCTCGTCTCGGGCGTCGAGAACACCGAGACGCTGCGCGACTGGAATGAGGAGTTCCAGTCCACCCGCGAGATGCCCAAGGAGGCCGTCCACGACCGCGTCTTCCGCGAGCGCCTCACCTCGAAGCTGTTCGCCGACTACAATGACGCCGCCACTCGCGGCGCCATGCTGGTAGCCCGCGGCGAGATTGCGCCTCTCAACCCCACAGAGGCCAAGGACGCCCAGATCTTCGTCTACAACAACATCTTCTACTCCTTTGGCGCTGACGGTGTCGGCACTTTCGGCACCGAGGGCGGCGACGAGGCTGCTCGTGTCGCTGTGGGCAAGGACGTCTTCGGTGTTCGCGCCGTCAACAATCTGGACATCCCGAACCTGTTCACCTCAGGAACCGTCGTCGTTGACTACCTCGGAAAGCGCATCGTTGGTCAGAGCATTGTCCCTGGTATCTTCAAGCAGCGCGACCCTGGCGAGCACCAGATCGACTACGGCGCGGTTGAGGGCAAGGAGATTGTCGCCGACAACAAGTCGTTTGTCCCGTTGTTCGAGCAGCTCTCCAAGGCTCTGCGCGTCAAGAAGCACCCGGTATGGGACAAGGACAACGTCAGGCACGAGCTGGAAGGCAGTGTTGAGACCAAGGGTCTCATTGGTACTGACGGCAGGCGCTACGCTCTCGACCTCTACCGCCTTACCCCTCTCGACGTTGCCTGGATTGAGGCCCACTGGAGCGAGCCGGCCAAGGAGGGCGAGACCAAGTCTTCCGAGAAGGACTACCCCCACCGCATGGCCACCCTCCGTCCCGAGCTCGTCGAGTCGTACGGCCGTCTGAAGCTCCGTGAGTACGTCAAGAACGAGCTCGAGAAGAAGAAGAGCGCAAAGGAGGAAGCCCCAGCCGTAAAGAAGGCGGAGGAGTCAACTTCTGAGGAGGAATCTTCAGAAGAAGAGTCTTCAGAGGACGAGTCCGACGAAGGCGAGGAGAAGAAGACCGAGAAGGCTGACAAGGTTGCCAAGACCGAGAACAAGGCCGACGGCGAGGCTGAGAAGAAGGCCGAGGAGCAGGAGCGCGTCGACATCTCTGGCTTCACATTCGCGCTCAACCCCGACGTTTTCTCCGGCCAAAACCCGCAGTCGGAGGAGGACAAGGCTGAGTGGGCCAAGGATGAGGCAGAGGTTCGTGCTGCTTGCGAACACCTGCACTCCGAGGTCATTCCTCGCCTGGTCCAGGAGCTCAAGGATGGCGAGGTTGGCTTCCCCATGGATGGCCAGTCTCTCAGCGCCCTCCTGCACAAGCGCGGTGTTAACGTCCGCTACCTCGGAAAGATCACTGAGCTTGCCGACAAGCCTGACCCGCGTCTGCAGGCCTTGAAGCGTCTTGTTATCCAGGAGATGATCGCTCGTGGTTTCAAGCACTTCGCCAACTCCAAGCTCCGTAACATCCCCGCTCCTTTCGCCAACGCCTGCATTGCACACCTCCTCAACTGTTTGTTAGGCGCAGAGGCAAACCCCAAGCCTGTTGCTGAGTCTGACAGCAGCCTTAAGGCCATTTACCCCGAGGCTGACTTCAGCTTCGAGCAGCTCACCCCCGAGACTCTTAAGAAGGAGGTTGTTGCACAGGTCGCACTTCGCTTCCGTTACAACCTCAACGCACTCGGCGGCAACTGGGTCGAGACTGGCAAGGAGCTGCAGCTGCTCCGCGAGGTCTCGCTCAAGCTTGGTGTGCAGTTGGAGAGCAAGCAGTATGCCTTCACCAAGGAGGCCCTGTCCAGCGCTCCTGCTGCCAAGCCCGCCGCTGCCCCTCAGACAAACGGTAACTCATCCTCGGGCAAGAAGGGTAAGAAGGGCAAGCAGGCCTCGCCTCCTCGCACCGAGAGCCCAGCTCCTGTCCGCACCGCACAGACCTTCCATGCTGACGATGTTCTGAATGTCGTCCCTGTCATCAAGGAGGCCTCGCCCAAGAGCTTGCTGGCTGAGGAGGCCCTCGAGGCTGGCCGTATGTCGGTGGCACAGGACCAGAAGGAGCTCGGCCAGGAACTGCTACTTGAGTCTCTGCAGCTCCACGAGCAGATCTACGGTGTGCTCCATCCTGAGGTCGCCCGTGCCTACCACACCCTGTCCAACCTCCTCTTCAATCTGGAGGACAAGGCATCTGCTCTGGAGCTTGCCCACAAGGCTGTCATCGTCTCCGAGCGTACTCTTGGTGTTGATCACGCCGACACCGTCCTTGCCTATCTTAACCTCGGCTTGTTCGAGCACGCCGCGGGTAACACCAAGGGCGCTCTCGTATACGTTCGCCACGCCCTTGAGTTGTGGAAGATCATCTACGGACCCGATCACCCCGACTCGATCACTACTCTCAACAACGCCGCTGTCATGCTGCAGGCCATGAAGCAGTACCACGAGTCGCGCATCTGGTTCGAGGCGTCGCTTAAGATCTGCGAGGATGTCTCTGGTAAGAACTCCATCAACACCGCAACTCTGCTGTTCCAGACAGCGCAGTCGCTCGCCCTCGACAAGGACATGCGCGGTGCCGTCAACCGCATGCGCGAGTCGTACAACATCTTCAAGGATGTTCTCGGCGCCGAAGACCGCAACACCAAGGAGGCTGAGAGCTGGCTGGAGCAGCTCACTCAGAGCGCCGTCAGCCAGCAGAAGCAGCTTAATGACATCGCTGCCGGCCGCATCCGCCGCGTCCAGCTGACAGGCAGGAACCCTCTCCGCCCCGCTGCCGCGACACCCACCGTCAGCGAGCATGCCAACACCGTTGGTGGACCCCAGACCCGCCGCGGTACTGGCGGCGTCGACCAGCGCAGCATCGATGAGCTACTCAAGTATATTGAGGGCGACTCGCAGAAGACGCCCACGAAAAAGCGCGGCCAGGCCAACCCCCGTCGAAGGGGTGGCCAGAAGTAGACTCCGGCGCACAAAAGTCACCATTTTGAATTAGCAACGGCCTTCTCATTGTAACAATATCTATCGTAACGCGTTCTGGTTTCAAATGACGATCAAGGCATTTCAGCACTTGGCACGCTCCTGCATCTGTTGGCTCTTTGTTTGGTTGTAGCATTGCGGGTTGGGGAGTTGCGAGGTTCTACTGGGTTGGGTTGTACTACTAGCCTCCTTCTTACCATCTAGAATAGGGAGGACGGGTATGGCGGCAGCACGGTGATGAACTATATGTATCGAATCAAAGGCTCTCTCTTCTCACCGGATGCTCCTATTTCAAGCAAGTAGTTGGTAGTGTAAGAAGTCCTATATTCGACCAGGGGGGAAGCCCCTAGGGAGTGTGACCTCTCTGGAGGAAAGGGGGGGGGTGTCCTCAAATACATCATCCCCAACCTCCCTCCTTCCAAACCCGCAGTGTGGACCCATACATCACCACTGCAATCCCCATGCATCAAAATCCCTACAATCCCATACCGCGCGAAAATCAAGCATGACGCCATGCCGCCAGGGCCCCACCAAGCTTTCCCCTAGCGCGGGAGCGAAGCATGCACATCACCTATGACGTCGCCGCACAACAGTACAAACTTCTCGAGCCTAGATGCTTACTCGCTGCACCATTATTCCGAGCAGGGGGAGGAGATTTATCAGCACCGGTCAAGTGCGGGCGGGCGCACGCCTGGGTGCAAGCGCAGACTCTGTTTGGGCTTTCCCAGCTTGCCGCTCACACGTGCCCGTTGCCTTCTGCGGCTCGCACTTGTTCGTTGTCTTTGCGCGATTGGCCGCGGCGTCTTCCGACCTGCCCGGAAGGCGTGGTGCAGATAAGCTCAGTGCGGAAAATCTTAAGCTGCTTGGGGTGGATCGGCGCGGGATCCCTGCGGTTGGTGATGGTATAGTGGGGATGACGGGAATAGAGCGTGTGGGTGCTGGAGGTGCATACGTAGGTGCTGAGGAATGAGGGTTTGTCAGGCCGGGGAGTTTAGGTTTTCTAGTCTTTGTGGTCGCTGTTTTCTTACTTCTTGACTTACCTCTTGACATTATTTTCCTGCGACCTTTGTGTTGTCAAGTACGCTCCTCTACAAAGCTGTTAGCGTTACTTCCGCTTTCGTCTTTGGCAGTCAGGTCTTCTCGCCCCGACCGGACTTTACGATACTATAAATCTGCTGTCTCACACCTTCTCGTACCGAGTATCACTATCCCACCGGCGCCATGACAGTCATATGGGGCCTCGACCTAAAGGAGATGCAATGGGGCAAGTTCAAGTCGAGCTACATGTTCGGCAACACCGACTACCACCTGCGCCGCACAAAATTCGGCATCTACCAAGGTGCAATGATCCTCACCGTTGTGTCTGAATCTCTCGGTACCGCAGCACTATCCGGTAACATACCATCTGTCTCTCGCCTCTCACTCACCATCTAACAACCTCCAGACTACGTCGACCAACAGAAGTTCGTCGCCATTCACTCCCCTGGCGCAACAGTGCACAATAACAACTTCGTCGGCATTGCCAGCTACAACATCTTTGTTGGCATCTTCGTCGCCACCATCTTCGGTGCCGCTTTCTTCTTCGACCTCTTCTGGCCCGAGCGCCACGAATCACGCGCTGTGAAGATTGCCTGGCGCGTGTGCTCTGTCTTTGCGTGCGCTCTGACACTTTCCTGCGCGCTGGCGTACACTTACATTGTCGCGACTCAGAGTGCGTATGTAAGTGGCACCGATGCGGCGAATGCGGGGAGGCTATTGGCGGAGTATGGCGGCAGTCCGATGCGGTACGCGAGTAATGGACGGGCGATTGCGAGCGTGGTCTTCCTGTGGCCGGGGATGGTATTTACGTTTTTGAGCACGGGGTTGTTGTGGATGTCGCTCAAGCATATTGATCAGTTTGGACCGAAGTCGAGGCATGCGAGGGTGGAGGAGGGAATGAAGGAGAAGCCCCAGGCAAGCTTCGAGACGCAGAGGGACGGTGAGGAGGCTGCATTGCCGGCGCAGCCGCAGCCCGTACATGCTGCCCCGGATGCTACGGCGCGCGTGTGATCGTGCAGCTGCTCTGCACGAATAGTCTGTTTTCATCACGCTGACGGAGTCTCGTATCGTTACATGAGCATGGTATTGGTGCTGCGTCTGCATTTTTGAGCTATTGTTAGCGGTATACCCCAACATAGACATGGCGTTCTGGAGACAAGGTTGTATTCACATTCGACAAACTTGCAACAATGAGAAGCACATCGAGGTCTTGATCGTATCAAATACTTAAGAATGGTTATGACTAGGTGATTATCTTGCGCCAACGTATCAACATGGCGAGTAGGATCGAAGTGGTTACTGGGTTCTGCTGCCTGTTGCTAACACATCTAACAGACATCAGATCGATCAGTGCCCCACTTATTTGTTTGTTGACAAGTGCGCTGGAGGGATGATTAGCCAACCCATCGCGTGGAAGCAATAGTCCACTCTCGCCGTCACTGGTCATACGCCTTACGGGTGCCTGACACTGTGAATCCTTGGTGAAGCGAAGGTGAAATTATTGCCGCCAGTCGGTAGCCACAAAGGTTCTGCGCTCCAAACTCCAGCCCTTTGCTTCTACTTCACATTTACACAACTCAACACGACACCAGCGACAACCTTGCAACTGCCCTGGAGATGATCATGCTTATAAGTACACATGTTGTCACGGACGCGGGCATCGGAGAGACCTGGAATTTTTTTGTTGGAGGTTGAGAAAGTCCCATTTGCAAGTGATTGCAACGTCAGATAAGGTCTCGGAAGAGAGAGTTCTAAAGATTTTTGCTTCTATAAGTCGATCAATTGACAACACTGAGCCCAAGAAAGGCGCCACAAGATCAAGGCTTCACTAACTTGCGCGGTCCTGCCGTCTCGTTCCACCAGCTTTCCACATGCTCCAACTTCTCCACCTTGTACTCTCCCTTGAGTTGATTCTCAACCATACAACGTAACATAGCGGGCAGTTGCGCACCCAGCTCGGTATAAGTCCAGCTACCAGGACCACAGCCCACAATCGCCACATTCGCCTTTCTCAACAAGGCCCCTGACACAGGAAGATCATCTCCTCCCAGCGCACCAATCTCCACCCACGTCAGTCGCTGACTCTTATTTTTCCTCTTCGCAACAATGCCCGGCAGTACCACTTTCGCAACATCCCCCCACAGATAATCAAGAACAACATCCACATCTGCCGCCTCCCCAAAATCTGTCTCCTCCGACTTCTCCTCAAATGCCACGACATGCGTCGCTCCCAGCTCCCTAGTCTTCTCCAGCTTCGCTCCGGGCTTACCTACCGCCACGATTCTCTCCGCCCCCATTGCCTTTGCAATCTGCACAGCCGCCTGTCCACTAACCCCTGTCGCACCCACAACTGCCACACTGAATCTGCTGGCTTGTCCCGGCGCGATCCCAGCTCGAGCCGTCAACGCCATCCAGCTACTTATAACCCCATTGGCCAGCAGTGCAATCGCATCCGGATCGGCGCCCTCAGGTAGCGCGAACACATTTTCCCTCTCAACGTTTATCTCCGAAGCGAACGATCCAGTGGCAGAGGTGAGGCTGTTGAAGTATACCAACTCACCCGTGGGAATCACAGTGCCCACTCCATCGGCCCCGGGAACGTGCGGAGGCGAGGTACCAGCCGTGGTGTAGTGCTGACCGGAAGCGCGGGAGCGCACAAGAGCGTGCAGACCTGCGGCGAGCACTTTGATGCGCACTTGGGTTGGCGACGGGGGTGGGATGTCGAGATCGCGGTAGGTTGGCGGTTGGCCCCAGGTGGTTACGACTGCTGCTTGGATCATGTCGGGTTTGGATTTCGAAAGCGAGATCTGGTTTGCAATTTTACAGTTCTATTCGGACGAGACATCTTATAGTACACGCTTAACAGGTGTTTGCCGGAAGGCACCCAGGTCACGTGACGATGTAGTCTAAGAAGCTTACGAAGATGCCAAAGCCTGAGTCAGCGCAGATGCGCACCATCCAGGCATCATTTGAGCTACAGCACTTGGGTCTATTCTGATGACTCAGTCGAGCTATTGAAGAGTTCTTAATGATGGAATCCGAATGTGTCGAGGAGAAAGGGGATTGATGGTTGGACTCGGCGCTTGGTCTGATCGGCTCCAGGGCAGAGATGATGACGCGATTCCCAAAATCGACGTCAGCATACAGCCTCCCTTGATTACACCTCACATAAATATATATCAGGAGAAAACGTGCCTATACAACGAATCAGTCAGACACAACTCCCAACTAAACAACTCTTCAAGTGCATAAGACCACGCCCCCCATGTGTGCAGCAGCACTATGCCACTTCCCTTCACATTCAGAGTTAAGCCCCGAAAGAAGAGAATTTAGATACACTATCAGTGGCGCAATAGTTCTTGTTGTGTGAGTCCTCACGTTACCTGTTGCATGAGGCGGACCGCTTCACAATATCACTTTGGGGACTGTCTTCACAAGGTTTTCTGCCAATCAGTAATCACTGCTATTATACTGCTCAGGTCGTAACCCAATAAACTTCTATACTGCACTTCTCCTCTTCTACCCAGCTAAGCCGGCGGCACTCTGCTTTTGCTAACCAGTTACGGGCTTTCCGCTAATGCTGGATAATTACCTCTGCCCTTGAACATACTTGTCACTGTGTAAGGCCTTCGACTTAGGCGTCCAATCAATAGCGATTTGGGGCTAGGGTTCGGGCAAAGAATCCATACAGATCGTTGGCTTTCCTTGCCTGTTCTATCCCCCCTGAATTGACAGTCGCCGTCACAAAGTATCGTCAGATAGGAAGAAGAGATCGAGACCTATAACTAGATTGATAGGTGTGGAGCATCTCTCTACGTACATAATTGCTCAGGCCACAGCTGTAGCTATTGCATTGAACAAAGAATACAGCCATGGATTTCTCAAAACCAGTATGAGAAGATGCTGGAATAATACTACATCGGTCTATCAAAGCTTGCCCGCGGTGGTTCGATGGTAAAAAAACAAAAGCCAGACATGGGCTTATTCTTCACAACCTCGCCCTCTCCCCATCCACAACCTTCACTACAAACCCCAACCTCGGGAAATGCACTCTAATCCCCACCTCCCCCTCTTCCTCCGGCTGCACCACAACCTCCTCCACCCCAATCCCCACCAATCGCCCCGTTGTCGGATTTCCCCGCCCCGTATCATCAGGGGCCACACTGACCCTCACACCCACCTTCAGCCCCTGCTGCTCATCCAGTCCCTTATTCGGCGGCGCAGAAGCAGGGACCAACATCTCCTCATCACCTCTAAGGCGCGCCTGTTTGAGCATTGTTTTCCACGCAAAGTCAGCGGGCGGGACGACAGTTTCCGGATCGGGGAGGGAGGCGATGTGGGCTTCGAAGGCATGGAACCACTTCCATGTGCCGGGGTAGCGGGAGGCGTTCCACACGGGGGCGGTGACGTGGGCGTTGGAGGTTTCTGCCGCGCCCCCGCCGGTCAGGTTGTACACGCCGCGGCCGGCGGCGATGTCGACGCCCCATCTTAGCTGGTAGTAGAGACTTAGATCTGCGAGACTGGGCGTGCGGGTGGGGAACACCCAGGGCGCCTCTCCGCTGGCATGTCTGAACAGGGGCTCTAGGAGAGAGAGCTGCAGGTCCAAACCCCCTAGGTTCTGCGGGAGTTTAGCTTTGAGTTTGGCTGCGTTGAGGGGGTGGCCGATGAGTTGGGAGCGATCGGTCCCAAACGAGGATTCCCATACAGTGTGGGGGATCAGGCCTGTGGTGGTGCGGAAGAGCGGTTTGTCGGTCCAGAAGGATGCGAAACCCCGGGCGAGGGGCCGGTAGTCCCAGCCCTGATTCCAGTCCCGGGTCAATACCTGATTTCCATCGTCTGGTATCTCAGAGTCGGAAGTGCTCAATGCAGAGGTTGTGAGCGCAGTTTTCGACGTTGACGGAAAGACAACAGAAGGATAGACCGTACCGTAGCCGCGGGAAGAAGGGAAATACCACTCCAGCGCCTCAATTATTAGCGAAGTATCACAGTACACCTCCCGCCCAATAGCCAGGACAGGGATCTTGCGGTATGACAACCCGAATGTTTCCTTTAACAGCGGCCGCGGCATCATTGACGGGACGGTGACATAGTCTGGGAATGAGTTAGATGAAGCGGAGTGAAGTGGGAAAGGAAACTAGGTGGTGACCTCCCGGGAGTTTGCTATACGTACGAAAAGGAATCCCTTTGATTCGCAATGCAAGTCGGACTTTATTCGTGAACGGGCTTGCTAGATACGTGAGTCTAGTTTCATGATATGAGAGGAGTTGAAACGTACACTCGTAGCCGAACAGCACGACCGGAGCAAGTGTCTTCTCCTTCTTCAAGCTATGCACCATCGTGTTCCTATACTCTGTCTCAGATTACCAATTTTCAGCTTGTAGAGTGCTCTGTGATAGCAAGCGTTATGGGTTGCGGGGTGCCTGTCGAGTCCTAAATCTGGGGTATTGCCATTGCCCCGCGTTCGGACCGCGTCCGAGAGTGGAAGCCGAGGTGCAGCACTGCAGACCTATTTGATAATGTTTCTTTATTGCATTACTCGTGATCGTTCATTCGTACAGGTGCGCAACTCGGTGCGTCATTCTAATCTTGTACAACATCGTAAACTATACATTGAACATTAAGGTCAAGTAGGGTGCCAAAAGTCACTTTTGCGCCATTCTCTCCTCTGGCGTCGATCACCTCCCGCCATTCATATTATTGTGGTTGAATTGACTCGTTCCGTGATCTGTTTGCGCATAGTCGGGCATCACGCCGTTCATACTAATCCCGTCCTCGTAGCCGTTGTATCCGGTCATGTCTGCCCAGTCCCACTCGAGGGTCATGGGCATTTTCCAAAGATCCTGCGGTACGTTGTTGAATGTCTGGTCAAACTGGCCCATCGCTATCGAGTTGAGATTGTTGTTGATGCCGTTCACATCGGCACCTGTTGTCATTGGAAGACCGCCCTGTTGCTGGAGCATCTGCGCGGTCACGCCGGGTGAGCCGTAGCCGCGCATCGGCGCGTTGGCTTGTAAAGAGGCGTGTGTAAAGTTGGGAGAGAATGGGAAGGGCTGTGAAGGTCAGTGCAGATTCTACGGGACCATGTCGATGTACGTACCTCGTTAAAACCATGGAAGTCCGGATTGAAGATCAGACCTTCTTGTTGGGGAGGTTGCGGCTGCGGCGATGGTGCGACGTTGGGTGACGACTGTGAATGTGAGTTGCGGCGTGTGGACAGCAGCTCAGCCGCTGTAGCCTCAATCTGAGCGTCCTGCTCACTATCGCCTTGCTTCCTCTTACGGCGAGAGGCGTGCTCTCTATCCGTCTTGTCAAGCACGATGGCCACGATACGCTCAAACTCGGCGCAAACGCTGCACATACGCTTTACACTGCCACTGCCTTGCTCATCGTTTAGCATGTTCAGGAAATTGACGACCAGCTTCATGAGTTTGTGGTCTGATCGTGACCTTGTGTCTTGTGGGTTTTGCAGGATGTTTGCGAACAACGTCACAAGCGCTGTGACTGGGAAGTAGATGACCAGCCAGACACAAGACAGGTCTCCCTTGGGGATGTACTTGAGCAGGTGGATGGATGCTCGCGCTGCCTGCACACAAAGTTGTGCTGACATGAAGACACGCGGGTTGAGTGGGCGGGCATTGAGACCTTGGATGGCGAAGTTGGAGAGTCGGCTTGTCCAGTATCCATGATGAACGCTCATGCGATGGATGGTAGTCAGACAGTTGTAGTAGCCGAGATGCAGCACGGCGACTTGGAGGATCAGCGGCGTATGCGAGGCCTTGATGTCGTGCTCGGGCCGGAACTCGAGTGCAATGCCGTCTTTCCAGTTCTCGAGCTCTCTATCCAACTCGCCAATGGTGTTCAGCAGTTCGCCATCCGTCTGTTTCGACGCTTTGACAGAATAGAGTCCCTTGTAGACCTTGCTCTGGATGATGGAGAAGGTGCACATGAGGCGGAATAGATTCATCGTGCCTTTGCCATCTGCAAGTGGAATGTTGCCAATGTTGTCAGACGGAAATTCGCTCGGCAACTCGACATTCATGTCGTCGTCATCCTGGATTGGTGGCCGTCCCGAACGCAAACAGATATCTTTATCGAGCATGTAGGCGATCCAGAATACGCGCTTTCGCTGCTCGACCTCGGCATTGTTGAGATTGAAATTGGCACCCTTCTTGTGCAGACCAATGCTATGTGCAAGTCGCATTGCTGTCGCAACGAAGAAGTATGTGGGTTGTGGATTTGGTGTGCCGAGCAAAAACAGCCCAATGCCCAACAAAGCCTGGACACTAAGTAAGTCGGTGTTGCGCATGGTCAGCTCGACCATGACGCTCATGGCGTTCTTGAGGTACTGCCAAGCCTTTTCGTCCTCCTCTGCTGGCACGAGATTGCTCATAACGCGTAGACGATGTGCAAAAGCCAGAGCGACGTTCAAGCTAGCCCACCAGCCGGAGCCCTCATAGGGGTCTTTTGAGTAGTGTTTGTCGACCAAGTGCATGAAGGTTGGCTCGTGGAACAGCGGGAACATGCAATTGAAGTTCTCGAAATAGTCCTTGAGCAGTGACAAGGCTTCGTGTTTCGGCGGCAGCTGCTTGTAGACTCTGCGTTTGAAGATGTCCTGGAAGACGTCGGGCCGCCACTGTATCCATTTGTTGTCTTCGACGGCGGCTGTGGAGATCATGTGCTGGAAGGAGTTGTCGCCGGTCTTCTCATTGACCCACTGGATGCCCTTGGGCGAGAAGATGGAGAAGCCCGACGAGGAGCCTAGAGGTGTCAGCAGAGGCAGGAACGAGGGCGTGGGGCTACAGCATACCAATGTACCTGGTCTCGCCGTAGTTGTTCGTGACCAGAGAGCACATCATCTCAGCCAGGGCATCGTCGCCCTCTTTGCCCTTCCCCTCTGGTTGCGACTCTGGCTCTGGCGATACCGTGCCGCTCCGTGGACTCGGGAGAGTCGGTTGGGCCGGTGTGCCTTGGGTTGTGGATGTGCCTGACTGCGGCAGTGCCGACTGCCTCCTGTCTTCCGACGTGCTCTGCCGGGGGGTTGTGGACTGGCCGGCGCGGTCGGTCAGGCGCTTTTCAATGGTTGCGAGATCGGTGCTGCCGTCGTCGTCGTCGGGCAGCACGCCCGAGAGGCGCATCAGCGACTCCATGCGCGCGAGGCGGTTCTCCAGGCCTTCAATGTACTTGGCGCTGGACGCTGGTTAGCTGGCGGCATGGTCTTGCGGGAAGCACGGCGGACGCACCCCTTCGGCGGCTGGCGCTTCTTCTCGACCTGGGTGAAGATGCACTCGGTCTTGTAGTTCTGGCAGTGTGTGCACGAGGGCAGCTTGCCGTCGCACTTGATCTTCTTCTTCCTGCACATGTCGCAGGCCTGGGTGCTGTCAGCGTCACGGCGGCACATGGCGGCTGCTTGTGCTGGCGTACCCTTGCGATCCTCCTCCTCTTGGGGTCGCCCTGGTCGTTGTGGTCGTCCATGTCATCCTGGGCGAACATGTTCTGGGGCAGCTGCGACGGGTCGAACTGGCCGCTGCCGAAGATGCGCGGAGGCGGCGGGTTCATCATGGGCGGCGGGCCGGCGTAGAAGCCGTTCGGTGAGGTGTTCATGGCGGCGGAGGGACGCGGATGCGGCGTGGTGGGGCGTGCAGGTGCAGGTCGCTCCTGGCGCGTGGGGATGGGGAGGGTGGTGTTTTGTGGGCAGGCACGACGGGCAGCCAGCGCGGAGCTAGCTTCTGGGCCAGCTGAAACGGGCCAGGCTGCTCAAGGGCAGGAGACTCGGGGACGTCGCAGAACTGCAGGCGGCCGGATAGCGTCGAGCAGCGCCCGGGTGAGGCAGAAGCTTGTTTGACGTCGTGCCGTGATGCGTGCGGCAGTGGGCGAGTCGGACCAAGGGCGGCGGTCTGAAAGCGCGCCCCAGCGATGACTTGCAGGCAGTTGACGCGACGGGCGGCGACTCCCACCAGTACATATGTAGTCCCAAGGGCCCGCCTGAGCTCTTACTCGCCTCCAGAGCTAAGCTTCACCGCGTCGAAGATCACCGTGGCCGTCATCCGTTGTTCGCGCGAGGTGCAGGTGCGCCCCAATGCGGACTAGCCGGCTTCGTTCGCCTGCTGCAGCCAGGCACAGTGGAGCCTCGGCTTCCATCAAGGGCACCCAGCCTGCAGCGAGCAACTCTAATTGGACCTCACCGCCACGGCAATTTGACATCCTGCCCTGCACACCTGCACACCCTGTGAGCACCCCCAGGCGTGACATGGCATGATTGTCGAAGGATCCTTCCCGCCAGCCGGGCTGCGGGCGGTAGCTGCAAATGGTGCTCGCCAACGTTATGTACCGGGGCTGCGCCACGTTCGTCGCATCTGCATCACTTGGCACCACCAACCCTTTCTTGGGCTGCCTAACATTCTCCGTCAGTCTGCATCTCGCGTTGTCGAGCATCTGAGCACTCATGACCATGGCGCCCATGACAGCTGAAGAGCTGCAAAAGCACCCAGAGTACGACCACACTATCTGGAAGCTCAAGCCAGACCAGGAGGGGAAAGTCGCCGTGGCAAAAGACCGAGGTGGCCCCATCAACATCGCCTACGAGGTCCACGGCCATGGCGACCGCAAGATTGTGGTGAGTGCGCCACCCCCCATCCTGTCACAGTTGAGGCACCGAGTGTCAGATTTCTATTTCGGCCTGATCTTCGTGCTCGCGGCGGGAAGCGGCGTCCTGTCACGTTTCGTTTCGGTCGCATGGGCCGTCTCAGGCTTGGACCTCACGTCTCATCTTGCCACATCAACCCTCGCAATACGCCATCATGGCTGCACTCCGTATCATTCCGTACTCGTCGTACTTGGCGTGTTGATTATGAATCCTCAATTGCTTTTTGCTGACCCCTCGCACCGACTCACAATGAACTCACTGACACAGGGCAGTGGATCATGGGCCTTGGCGGCATGAAGTATGCCTGGCAAAGACAAACAAAAGATTTCGGGCATGCCCAGGCAGACAAATACTCGTGCCTGGTGTACGACAATCGTGGCATTGGCGATTCGGACAAGCCCAGAGCCCGGTACTCGACGTCTGAGATGGCCAAGGATGCCGTCCAACTCGTCGACCACTTGGGCTGGTCCGGCAAGCGCCAATTGCACATCATTGGCATCAGTATGGGCGGCATGATCGCCCAAGAAGTAGTAAGTTCGAGTCTCCACATCGGCATTGAATCCTGTACCGCATCCGCCTCGCCAGCCAGCAGCTTCGCTTGAGATGATGTTGTTGCGGATCTCGGAAGATACAGCTTCCGGGTCAAAGTACACCTGAAATGGTGCGGCACAGGCAGCAAACGTCGTCCAGACGATCAAGCAATACCCTGCAACCTGTCCGTGTACCTGATTTCCGCCCCGCTCCGCCCCACCCCCGCGCACTCCCACGTGCGATAGCGGTCGGGTCTCCCAATCGATACGTCACGAGACCAACACAGAGGCAGAGGCAACATTGAACATCTCTAACAAAACACCTCAGGCCATGCTGATTCCGGACCGAATCTGCACCCTCTCCCTCGTCTCCACTGCTGCCGGCGTATTCCGCACAACCGGCTTCCTCGAGAACCTCTATAACCGCGCAAATCTGCTGATCCCCAAATCGATCGACTCGCAAATCGCCGGCGTGAAAAAGAACCTGTACACTGCCTCCTGGCTCTCCTCCCCTGATACCCTCGAGCCCGTCGTGCAATCCTTCCCCACAAACGGCGACCGCTTCGCCGCCAACGAGCTCTGGAAACGCCAACATCCCGAGTACTTTGCCAAATCCGGTTTCATCCTCCAGCTCATCGCCGCCGGGTGGCATAACAAGTCGCCCGAGCAGCTGCAGCAAATTGCAAAGACCGTGGGCAAGAAGCGGATCATGGTTGTTCACGGCACGGAGGATAGAATGATCACGTTTCCGCATGGGGTGGTGCTGTGGCGCGGCTTGGAGAAGGGACAGGGCAAGACGGGGGCTGAGAATTGGCTGGGAATTGAAGAGGAAGAGGATATTTGGCAGGAGGGGGAGATCGAGAAGCACTTCATCAAGGGGCAAGGGCATGTGTTGCCTGCTGAGATGAGGCATGAGTTCCAGGGGTGGGTGGAGGGGTTGATTGAGAGGGGCCTGCGTTTGAATGAAAGTGAAGGTGTTTGAAATCGCTACAAGGCAAGGTCTAGAGCTGTAATCAGTATCATTCCGGCCAGGGTGTAGATCAAGCCACCGGACCCGATCCAGCATATCCATTTCTCAGCCCCAATCACGAAAGCACAGCCTGTATACCATACAGATAGCTACGAATTTCAGCTGCAGAAAATTCAATGATCCCCAATCACGTCCTCACCACATCGGCTTTTGAGCGCGGAATAGGGTTTATGAGCTGCAGGTGCATTGAGAGACCTCTACGCACCACGATAGTGGATAATTGATTCGCATTGACAGACAACAGACAAGACGGAACAAGGCTCTGAATGTCCCATTTTGCTCACCCATGTCTTAGACAACATGCAGACGCGCCGTTGTGTTTCCGCTCGAGAAAGGAGGAATAGCACCGAGGAAATCAGATAAGATGTACGAATTTTCTAGACTGGCAGAGAACGTGGCGTCATGGTAGATTGGAACGAGAGTTCCAGAAAGGGTACTTCATATGGACAGGATCTTGAGGGCAAGAAACTACGCCACGCGGAAAGACAAACAACGAACCCGAGTCCCTCGTGTATCCGGAGATTCTGCCTGTGGAAAAGAAGCGCAACATGGTAGATCAATCGCAGAACAGACAGCCACGGGAAGGATGCAACAACGCTCCAGAGCACGCCGACACTCAAGGTGCAGAAAACAAAGATAAAACTGCACCTCCCACCATCAAGACACAGGGTGTCTTGGAAGTGATATCCGGTAAATACATGTCTTAAGATATAGCACTATAAGTTTTTAGTTCTATTTTTTTACTATCTTAGATTGAACAATATAATCCTTAACATAAACAGTAACTTATGTGCTGCACGCAGACCTCTGGAACCAGAACGGACATGTATTTGCGAGCAACGCTATCAAACAAGAAGCGTGCAACGCACCGAACGGAAGGTGAGGGACCAAGTCTTCAGTGTGTGATATGGTGGTAAATTTGAATACAGCACCAGGGGCTATGGAGTCGAAGTGGCGTAGTTCTGGAGCATTTGAAGAGTTCAAACGTGGAAAAACATGGGAGGAGGACTTTGCATTGTCTTACAAGCATCCACGTCTCTCAGACGTCAGGAAGGTGCAGCAGCACAAAGAGTGCGAGCACATCTGCTTCCCAACAAAGAACATTCGCGTTGGTAGTTTGATTTTTTTTTACCTCTTTTGGGTTTTTACGATACGTATTGATAAAGAAAGACAGACAGACAGACAGGGCTAAGAGTCGACCGAGGGCGTGATGATTTGGAGTTATGGGATTATGCGGGGATGGAGGATGTAGTTTTAGAGCTCTTCATCAACACAGACAGACGTAAGAGTCTTTGCTTGAGGATCTGGTAACTTCAAGGCGCACGACTGCACCTACGATAGTGGCTGATTGCAGAGCTCGTGAGCTAGACATAGTGGTGGTGGTTGTTTCAGTCCTGTGTAATAAAGCAAAAGGACGGTTGCAAGGGTTGAAAGCAGGTTAAATGAAAGAAAGAGATCATACCCTTGAAGCGGAGCCATTGTGGACAAGAACGACATGGCTGCGTAGCCCGAGGCTTGTGAAACAGAGATTTTAGTGGAGGTGGGCTGGGTAACTAATCTTGTCGATATCGTCAGACGATGTGAATCAGAGTTTGATTCGAGGTGAGTAGTCCTGATATGTCACCCTCAAACTACGTCGTCTAAACATATCCCTGTCATATATCTTCCACCACACCAGCAACCCCCTTCTACAGATCTCACCACAAACAACCCTCTCACCCCCTCAACACCCTTCAAACAACCGTGCTACTCGCCGCAGCCGAGCTTGACGGCCTCGGGCCGCCAGGGAACCCACCACTCGGCCTTGGGCCACTCGGCCTCGGACCACCGGACCCACCGCCAACACCGGGGTTTGCCACACCGCCGCCCTCACCAAAGCTAACAGCAGGACGCGGCGTCGTGACAGCAGTGGGGTCGATACCGACTGTGACCCAAGCGAAGAGGCCGTCCTCGACGCTGTCACCGAGGTAGACGTAGTTGAGAACGGGGTCAGTGTTGGCAGCTTCCTGGGCGAAGATGCGGTCATCGGCATTGAGGAGCAGTTCCTGGGTGTTTGTAGTGTAGGGAAAGACGGTTTCGGCGTCGTGGATGAGCTTCTGGTCAAAGAAGAGTTGGCCGACATGGGAGATGTGGCCGCCGGTGAGTGTTTGGTTCTTCTCGTTGATGGTTGAGTTGATGTGGGCGAGGACTGTAGAGTATGTGTTAGAGTCAAGTTCTGAATATCTAGAGGAGATCATACCATGAATGTGCGTGGTGCGTCCGGTGTAGTGGCCGGGGAAGATAGTGTCATATTGCAAGATGCCATTCTCATTGCTGAACTGGATGCCGCGGAACATTGTGTTGTTGATGTTACTTGCATCGGCAGGGTTACCGTTACTGTCTGCGATAACGCCACCGTAAACACCAGTGCTGTTGCAGTGCCAGGCCTCGAGGGCAACCTGCGGGATTGGCTCGCAGGTATTAGTGTCAATAAGCTGGACGTCGAAAGTCAAGGGCACACCAGGGTGGCCGTCGGTGATGTCCTGGCGGACATACTCGCCAGAAACCCCTATGTGGCCGTCAACGGCATTGCACTAGCTCTATTAAATGGACGACTTACAGTATGGACCCTCAGTAGTCTCAGGTTGCAGGATGCACGAGGCATTGCCGGCGAAGATAACATCATCCGGGCTGTCAGGTGTGACGGAGGCATTCGACTGGTGATCAGTGTTCAAGACCTCCTCGAAATCACGCTTGACGATGCCACGCTTGGTGCGGAGGTGCTGGACCATAGCCTTGCGGCGGCTAATCAAAGCTGCCTGACGAGACTGTAGAGTATCTGCGCAGTGAGCGAGGCCGGTGTATGAATCGCTCGCCAGGAACGCAGCGCGCTCAGCAAGCTCCTCTGCGATATCATGGCCAGGATGAGCGAACGCTGGGCCAGAGAAGAAGACGGATGCCGCGAGTGCGACGAAAGAAGGTGAGAAGTAGACCATCTTGTTGTTCAGTCAAAGGCTTCTGGTGGTGATGAAGAGGCTTGAATACGAGCAGGCTGTCGCTTTATATGCATTTCAATTGTATACCACAGTATCTCTGCAACCGCCTAGACAGCTCACAGCTCATCGTCAGGTCCAGGGCTGGTTTCGCCATCTTCAGGGGCGACAGGCGGTATCGCACTTGCGTGTCCTACCGATAGAGGACTTCCGTAAAGGATTCTCGGAATGCAGGATGAAATAGGCAGGATGTGACAAATTTCGCCATTTCGATTGGTTGATCCACAATTGAACCGTTGATAGTCCCTCAACCGCGTCTATTTGCTTTGCAGGATCCATCTCAATGTCGCCGTTTGTCAATGGAACTTGCCATATTGAAACGGGTGCTAGGCCCATAGCAGTATGATCGAAGGCGCCAGCGGTGCGGTCCGAAACAAGTACCTGCGTATGGCTTCCGAGCCGGCAATGCGCGACATTAGCTGTGATGTCGATTCTGCAGCCTCGCCTTATCACAAGCGGTATGGATTCTAGAGTGAATTGCCAAGAGCGCAATGACTGTCTTGGCCAATCTCCTCTGTGATGCTGATTGGGCGAGAAGTGTTGTCAGTTCCCCGAACAGGTAAGAGGCCTCCGCCGAATGGCAAACAGTCGTCGTAAGCCTTTTAAACAAGCTGCTATTGGCAAATGCTTCTGCGACTTCTGTGCTACCGATACAGAAGTGCGTCATCAACACAAAATTTAAGCAGCGGTATTCCGAGCTTGGCAAATGCTTTGTGCTGATGTGATGATCCGGTACATGATATTTGCTACACAGTCTTCAGTAAGAACGACGGTTGGGTTGTGGGCTTGAGATATGATACAGTGAGTTTGGGCTGAATGTTTCGTCAAAGCTTCTGTGTGGGTGACGTGCATCGTACCTGGTCTGTCGAGAAATGTGGGTATCCTTGCTTTAAGGCTTCGGAAACGGAATCCAGTTCCGAATCTTGATGTACAGTGGAGCAGCTCGTCGTGCATTTTGCTCTGTTGAGTGTGGTAGGGATTGTGACTTTGTTTTTTGAGGGGCTCGGTCTGGTCAATGCCACTGCTACTGAGTAATCACAGTTGCTCACTCTTCACTTGCCTGTGCGGAGGTCAGTGCATGTCACTCAGGCTTCTGAGTTTTCGTCACTGACCCAAGATAGCTCAAACGTTGCTCGCTCTGTACTATCGCTTCGAGTGCGAGCGTCGTCAGCTTCATCTGACCTGCCGTCTATGGTGCTTGGCAGAATGTCTGCATCATGCGCTCCGTCGGCGGTGAAGACCATTTCCAGAGAGCATGTCGGCTCTTCGTTTCAAAACAGTGACGGACCTGTGATACGGTCGACAGAGGGTGACCACGGGCCGCCTGCCGGCTGCGTGTTATGTTAAGGTGGCCAAAGTGAGTGAGGAAGGTGTTGCTGGTGTGCTGATTAGCATTTCAGGGGACCGTGGCGCCTGCTATCAGCAGTCACTGCCGCGGCTTCAATCGTGCTAGAACTGGAAGTCAACATGGTTTTGCATCATGGAAGAGAGGGTATTGTAAGAATGTTGTTGATGAACTGCAATTCTAGCATGAGTTGTCATGTCTCTGGGGTTCTGTCAGCTTATATCCGATCCTGAAAGGAGAGGCTCATGTTGAGCTAATGAATCCGCAGACGCCACACACTATCCCGTCTTTGTCTATGCCTCATACGCCCACCATTTCACGCTACACTCAACTACCTCAATCATCACCCTCGCTCTGCGGCTCGGGTGGCGTACCCAACTCGTTGACAAACTGCCCGCTCCGCTCAACCTCCTTCACCCACTGGCCCCACGGCTTGAACACAATCCATGCATTCATGTTCGCTGTGTCGTTCCTCTCCTGAGCGCTCAGATACTGCACCCCACCGCCATCGACCGCGTTGTTCAGGAGGAGCGCATGAGTTTGCACTCGGGCATTGCTCGCCGTGTAATAGGCGTAGTCAGTGACTTGCTCGATGCTCGTACCGACTGTCACGAAGCCATGACCACGCTGCAGAACAATGCGGTGAAGTGGTAACGTCGGCTGTGTTGTGTTCACACCAAAGGCAGCGGCAAGGGAGTCGCCTAGTCGGGGAGAATTGACCAACATGTCTCGTGGGTCTTCAGGGGCGTAGGCAGTCTCGATGTCCCAATTGGGCACTTGTTGGCCTGCAGCTCATCAGTCCTTGTAATCTGGGATTGAGAGCAGGCAAGGCAGCAAACCGAGAAAGCCAGCCATGTGGTAGACTGGCTCTGGGCTGATACTGTTGAGTGCCGTATATGGGAGGACATCTTCAGCGTGGGAATGCATAACGGCATTGATATCAGGATAAGCTTTCATGATCGCCGAGTGTATGTAACGCTCTGCGTAGCCACCTTCTGTGCCGTTGACGGGCGAGCCATCTGCGATGAAGTACTCGCCAATATCCGACAGTCCCTGCACTACTGCCGGGCCTGTTTTGTGATCAGTAGGTCAGGCTGCTTGCTAAGGACTAGAGCGTCGCACCAAGTTGCAATGCGATGAAGAAGGTATTGTTTGTATTTGGATTGCGCACACTGATGTGGCCAAAGGAGTCGAGTACCTTGTGGTAGCTCAGGATGTGATTCGCGGTAATCAGGGTGGACATCAGTCCTGTAATATTGACCATGCTGAACTAGGAGGAAAGGCGAAAGCTCGTATCGTGCATAGAGGGTGATCTGCTGCAGGGTCATCCGCAAATTATATACGCATCTATCGGTATGGTCTTGATGTCATGCTTGGCTTTGAGGTCCCTTCTTCCACATATGCAGACTATCGTTAGTGTCCAATGTTAGCATGATGATCTTGGACCTCAGTAAGCGGCGAAGCTCGGCTCCACGCGCCCGTCGCTCGCTCATTGGCAAGCTGAGCGCCGCCCACGATACTTCATGATCAAGGGGAAAGACGTGAATGAGATGTGCCAATCGCGGCTTCGATTTTGTAGGACGATGGATGCTTTTGTCGTGGTATCGAAATCGTGACCGTAATCTACCGCAAACCCGTGGACGCCAAACTCCGTAAGATGCTCTCGCTCGATCAACCCGGCCCATTTTTGACCGGATTACGCATCGACATCCATGGCCTCTGTGCCACCGCCAACCTTCCTTGCCAGCTTCCTCTTGGTCTTCTGCTTGGGCAGGGTCTCCTCGAGGTCGCTGTCCAGCTCGCTCTCGTCCATCTCGATCTCCTTCCGCCTCTTGTCGACCTTGGCCTTGACTGCGGCGACATCGACCTCCTGCTCCTTCTCCTCCAGCTGCTGGGCGGCAAAGCGCTCGCTCGGCGGCAGCAGGTGCTGGTTCTCCTCGACCAGCTTGCGGTCCTCCTCGCGCTGGCGCTGCTTGTTGCCGCGCATGCGGGCCTTGTAGAAGGCGCGCTCGCGGCGGGCGCGGATCTCAGTAACACGCGACATGGCCTTGAGGGTGGTCTGGACGAGGTCGCGGTTGTAGCGTACGGGGATGTTGCGGCGCTGGGCGAAGGCGAGGGTGCTGTCGACGGTCATCTCCTTGCCGTGCGCGCGGCGGAAAGACTTTGTCCACGCCAGCTTGCGCGGGTTTCGCTTCATCTTGAAGTTCTTGTGGCATTTTGATTTGCAGAAGCGGAAGGCCTTTGCATCGTTGCGCACTGACATTTGTTAGTATCCGCCTACCGCAGGGAGCTGGTGCAGTCCCATACCAAAAGTGATACCCTTGGAGGGATACACGGGCGACGAGCAGAAGTAGCACGTCTCGATTCTCATGGTGCCGGTGGTTGTCCCTTGTCGGCGGTGTCTGGAGTTGAGGGATGGTGAATTGCGGGCGCCACGAACAAATTCTAGCGGACCCTCGATGGCCCCACACCACCAACCAATGGGGAATCGGCGACCGCCGCGACTTCCTCAATTCTTTGCCCGGCGCCATTCACCTGCGCATCAATCGCCGCCATTCCCAGCATCCATCGCCGCAATCGTCCAGACATCGTCGCAATCTCCAGCACCCGCTCTCTGGATCATTTTACAAACCAACCACACACATCAACATGTCTATCTGGCTGTGGGGCCTCGGTCTGGGCGCAGGTGCCTTCTTTGTACGTCCCTCCACCAGCTTCCAGCTTCCAGCTCCCAGGCTAACGTTACCAGGGTCGCGCTGCGCTCGTCGCGATACGCAAGAACGGTGTTGGTGGCTCCAAGCTGGGGCGCAGTTTCTACAAGGGCGGCTTTGAGCCCAAGATGACACGGAGAGAAGCCGCGCTGATTCTCGAGATGCCGTGCGTTGAAATCCAGCAGGGGAGAGGTGATGTGGAATGCTAACGTTTGACAGTGAGCGTGGTGTCACAAAAGAGCTCCTCCGCAAGAAACACCGATCGCTCATGCTTCTCAACCACCCCGATCGCGGCGGTTCCCCATACCTGGCCACCAAGGTCAACGAGGCCAAGGAGATGCTTGAGAAGGAGGTCAAATAAGCGGCCAGCCACTGAAGATGAGCTGGGAATGAAGCTGCAGACGAGTGGGGCATGGACGTGTATAAAGATGTGTACTATATGATGGCCCGATTACACTGCATGAGCAAGGCGTTTGTTGGAATTGTACAAGACTTTGATAGGTTTGGGCGAAGGAGCGTCCGAAGGAGGTGGGGAAGGCAGCATTGTAGCTGTCTTGGTATGATTTAGACGTTTGGTAATACCCACTACTCTTTCCAGTTGTACTTTGCCAAGACTTGAATGCCTCAAGAACGCAGTCCACGGTATGGCTTGTAAAGCCTGACCACGGTGGCCCTCAAATCTCAAATCGAAGCGAACGGCGGCCAAATAATGGCTTGCCGAGATGTTTTCCTGGCCATCTGTACTCATCTCAAGTGTATGCCTTGCGGAGCACATTTTTTTTCTCCTGCCGCCTTTTCCCATCGTCTGTATCGATCTCAAACTGTACATTTCATGTCCTCCTTCGAACGCATCCGGTTTGCAAAGTGCGAATATAACACATTTCGTACAGGCACTATCTGGTTCTGCCCATTGACCTCTCGCAATGTTTCTATTGAAACAGGTATTGATCTCAAGTCATATCTTTACCTGTTGTTGAATTTGCCACTCATGTCGTATGCAACTCCAAAGGAGGCCAATCAAAGACAATGCTTGCCTCTGTCTGTTCACCTTGTAGATCCTTCAACATGTCTCTGCGCCAATGACTGCCTCAGCAAAAGGAAGTTGCACACAACAAACGTCTTCGCTTGTTGTCTGTCGAACTTACATCTCGCATCATACATCCCAAGCCAATTAGCCACTTTGGACAATGACAAGGTTCTCTGTTGATAGGCTGTGAACATCCTTCTTCATCACAGTTCTGGACTTCTGAGACTTCGGAAAATGGATCCCTCTTCTACCGTGCCCTCCGTCTACGGACCATGGATACCCTGCTTCAGCACGTGTTTGTGTCTTTTGCAAGCCCTATAACAAAGCTTTCTTTGTTCATGTAATCTGAGTCATTCTTTGCCCACATCTATTCAACCAGAAAAACCCTTCACATGTTCCACACGCCTTTTCTTGATTCGCACTCCTGCATATCTGCATTGTCGGCCTCCAATTTCTTTTCTCTCTTGTTGTACGAGGAATGTAATCAAATGCTCGCCATCAGCCCAGATGTGGATTTCCGCTTCTTGTGTGCCTGCGCCTTTAATCCCCTGCCCTAGCCTCTCCTTGACGTAAAGATCTTTGTTCGAGGCTTCTGAAGTGCCGACTTCTGAAAGATGCCCATCAGGTGATACTTCTGCTTGAGGCTCTATAGATTCATACAGGTTCTTAATTGGAAAGCCCACTTCACTATACGTCAACGTCTCCAGAAACGATCGGGTCCGCTTGCCTTCAATCTATGCCCTGTCAATTCCGTCACCACACCATTTCTCAAAGATTCTCTGCACGTGCAATATGTGTCTCCTTTCGAAAAAAGATGTTTTATCCTGTCTACATGTGTGCAAGCTTCGAGAATAGTATTTTGAAGGTACCAGGAGCAGTACCCGAAGCAACTCGAAACGACAATCTTTGTGCTGGCTGTCTTTACATCCATTTCCGTATCAGAGGGTATTTGTGGTATTTCATAGAGTCTCCCAAGTCAGGGTAGAGTGACGAAGGCAACAGACTCATGGTCGAGAGGCTATTCTTCCAGTTATCCATCACAGTTAGTACGCGGACGTTCACTACATCAGGTACATGGTGGCCATCTTTGCATCTGCTGTCTATACCACACTCCAGTCCATTTGTATAGATACAACAAGATGGCTCTGGCTACATATTGCAGAACAACACCCCTTCTATGCCCCTCACATCAATCAGTACGATTGCATTTTCTGACCACGAAAGATATCAAATAGATACTATGCCTGAGGCTTAAGATCTGAAGATCAGCCTATACTCGAATACGATGCACACATGCAATATGTGTGTCTGCTGTGCTCTTCACAGTGTTTAATGACAGATGCCGTCCCTTTATGGTATTCTGGGTTTGTTTTCGACCACTATTGCACAAAGGCCATGGGTCGGGCACGTCTGCTCTGTGCTATTCACATGCTCTTTCCTGCCCGAGATGGAGGGTCATGAACGTGCGGGAATTCTCTCGCAACTCGAGTCAGCCTCAAAGAGCTTGCACAGCTCATCGATGTCTCCACACTCTGTTTGCTCTTAGATCGCGAGCGTAGCGTATGTGTTTTCTCACACTCCTTCCATAATCCATACGCCAAAAGGCCACTTTGGCTACGCTGTGCTTACTGTCTGCTCTGCCCTTCTTCAACTTCCGCCCAGGGGCTGTACGTGCGGCCTTGAAATCTCCTTCAGGCGTTGCTCAGATGTAAATGTTCAAGTAACATGCTATTGTTCCTGGCCTACAAGCTTCAATCCGTTACCACAGATCTTTCTCGTCCAACATGTCACATGCTCCTCAATCCACTTCCGTTCATTCTGTAAATTCAGATAAGTTTGTTTTCACATTCTGTTTCAGTGTAACCATTCAATTTTTTTCGCCGCCGCTTATCAAACCAAGCGTACAACCAGCTGATGTGCTGTTCCACTAGAAAGAATGTTCACTCTATTAATCCCTTCGTGTCGATGCTTGGAGTAAACTCATGCAGATGAAGAGCAAAACGCGCTATCCTCCAAGTCCTGTCTATTCGGCCTCTACGTGCTCCCTTCCCCTAGCGCCCCCATTCTCCTCTCTACCTTGTTCCTATAACCTACCCGTCGTTATTCCCGCTGTTTCCTCCCCAGAATTTAACATCTTGATTCGATGCAACAGCGCTATCCCAGTCCGGCCTCAAACCACACAGAACTTTCATGGTTCTTGATCTCAATGGAAAGATAGTCGATTGACTTCATGTGCTTTCCTTCTCCAGTACCTCGAGCACTACCTTTCAATTCGCCACCCTGTAAATCTGGCGCATGGAGCAATTGGCTTTCAATATGCCAATGTAAAATCTGCTGACTTTACGAACCCGAGAATGCTAGCCGAGGGCTGAATTGTGGCAGCGTTCGAATCGTACTGAGTATGCGTTCATAATCAGCTTCGCTCTGCTCAAAAGTTTACATCGGACTTTCCAAACTCGTATTCGCAGCCGAAGTGCTGGATAATGGTCTTTTCTAAGAGACTCTGCACGTCCTTCCTATGTTTGATTGTAGCCATCCTCATGTACATTTTCCGGCCAGTTACCACTTGTTCCATGTCCACGATTGCCTAGAGGTCTCCCATCTGCTCACCGAATGGTACTGGATCCGCTGTTCTCTCTCTACGCTGCATTAGTTCCGAGAAAACAACACCAACTATGCTGCGCTTGTGGGATGGGAAGAAAGAAACGCATGTCCTTTGTAACAGTGGAAGATGCAATATGGCACTGATAGCGTACATACTGCGAGTTATGCACAACAACTGAGTTGCCAATTCAACAGGGGGGAAGCATGGTGGCTCGTGTGGATCGAGGTGCATACTGCTAAAATGATAATGGGCTTCGGAGAGCTTCGATCAAGGCTCTTGCGACTCTTGTGTGCGGATACTCGTCCTTGTGAATTTCAAGTGCTCACGAACATGATAAATGACTAGTCTGTTCATTTCCGTGTCTCCATCTCGATATCATGCAAGTAGAGGCGCGCACTGTGGGCTGGATACACGAAGTCTAGTGATCTATCCAATCTTTCTACACAAGGTTTCTTGCGATCATGAGTAGTTTATGGAGGCGAGAATGCTTTCATACCTTGGGTGAGATGGGATTCAGTTTGAACTGCACACATTAGAAGAACCTTGATCCTGCGGTCCTCGTATTCGAACTTGGCATCGCTCTGACTTACGGCCCGTCATCGGCCGAACAGGCAGAAACATCTCGATCCCCAGACCTCTGCATCGACAGGCACAAGATCAAGCAAGGTAATGTTGTTTGGCAGCCGTGTCGGGAGGTGCGGATGCTGAGTGCGTACGGTCCTTGAAATTAATCCCTGTATAGCTGTAAGCTGAGGGTAATAGGAGAAGCAGCTAGAAAGTTGTGGTTGTAGGTATTGACGCCGCGACGGCCTGGCAGTCATCTCCAATAACCACTGGGATGGTGATGGCGTGCCACCCGATTGGCACGGCGCAATAGAGTTGCGCCTGCATCTGCCGCGTCAACACGACGCTGTTCAACCGCACCATCAGCACCAACGAATTCAATTAGTATGCTAACACCTTTATTTAGGATGTTTAGGAGTCATGACGTGCGCTGAGCATCAGCGCCGGCTGACTACGTCGTGCAATCAAGTGTTGAGCATAATCACTGCCGACGTCGTCGTCGGGATGTACCAGAATCTCGTTCTGCATCCGCAAGGCTGCGCAGCATTGAGGCGATCGAATTGTTTGGCTGTCGCACTCCCTTCCTGGGTGATTAGGGTCCCAGACGTCTGGGTCGGGGAATATGGGAGGTGGGACCGGGAGGGCGACTGTAGCGAGGCGTAGCCATTTACTTTTGCTTATGAAGGCTGCTTTCGTATCAAGTTGAATCCTGTCAGATATAATTGACTTCAACCGTGAGCAAACCATTACACGCTGATTATTTATCGAGGTTCAGCTCCTGAAGGTGGGCGCTATTTTCGCGCCTGGAAATAAAGTCTAGGCTTGCAGGGACGTTTTGTGAGTCGGCCATCGGCGCGTACTGATGGTGTGGCGGAAGAAACCTTGATCGATAGCACGGAATCCAGGCAGTGCCACCCGCTGGACCTTGTACAAGCAGCCGCAAGGCACGTTTTTGGAAGAGAGGTAGCGTCGTGAGAGCTGCATGGCGCCTGCCCTGTGAAACCCACTCCTCTTTTAGGAAGGCTGTGAGTGCTTCAGCTTATTTGGGCTGAACTTTGCGCCAGCTGCGACGTTGAGGGGTTCACGCCGCGGAAACGGGTAGCTGCAGGAAGAATCTGTGGATGCATTTCCCCGCAAGGCTCTGAAAGATCGATGTTCGTTCGGCGGCTGCGTGCGGAAGAAAAGGCATGCTTGGCCTCGTTTCGTTTTGAGGGAACACAGCAGCATTGTGGCTGCGGCACGACGCGAAAGCAGGCCCGCTACCGGGTGAAGCGATGGCAACTGTACGACAAACGACGGATCTGTGACAGACAGGCGGTTCGTGAAGCCTGGCGAGAACTGAATCTGCAGACGACGGTGCAGAACAAACAAAGTGCTGTGACGACGGTGCAAGGCCAACAACGCAGAAGGTTCCGTTCAATCAGAAGCTTGCGATGATCGCCAGTAACAAATTCGAGCAAGTGTGCAGGTGAAATCATCCCTGCTGATCACATTTAAGCTGATACGACCAGTAGCTCGCACAGATGCCGAATGGAATGATCGCTCGTCGATAGCTCGCATGAGGCAGGAGCACTGTGAACTCACAGATGTGAGCTTGTTCGAGGATGATTACAATCACTCAAAGGGATCGCTGTACAACCTTGCGGCTGCAACATCCTTAAGCCGAACCGTCTTGGACAGCAGATCCTACTGGATAATGCTTGCACGTTGTACCGTTTATCTAGTGAATTCGAATAGAGGTTGCATCTTGACAGATAAACGGCCCGACCGGAATTCGTGCAAGAGCTCTTGTCCAGTGTCCCTCAACTTTGACTTTTCAGCATCCGTGTGAAAGGGCCGTACTGCATGCTTTGGTCGCTGATCGGCCTGTTACGATATCGGCGGTCTGGCTTCTACAGTGTTTTCCAGTCGCCAGGTGAAAGGCCACAGCTCAGAAGAGACTCCACGTGTCGGCAGGGTTACCTGTGCAAGTTATGCCTGAAGCGCCCCCTGCTTCGCTTCCATCGGAGTGGGCAGCCGCTGCAGATGGCAGTAGCGCGCCGAAGCAAGGACAGCGAGGACGTTCGCCAACATCCACCCTCCCGACTCCCCGCAAGCCAGACTTCAAGATCGCAATTTCGAAAAGTTTTACTGTGGAGAAATCTGTCAAGCTGTCAAGCTGGGGCACCGTGCGTGAGGAGCGGTGGCCGAAGGACCACGATGGTGCTGACAGCAGGTAATATTTCCGATGATGTGTGCAGCATTGAGCAGCCTGTAGGAAAGCTTGCCTGTGACGAGACGCGTCAGAGCGCGAGACTGCTCAGCTTGGTAGGTGGACGTGTGCAGGTCTTGCTCTCTGACATTGAACAGGCAGGATTTTGCTGATGGTGCTGACTTTGCCTTTCAAAAAAGGCCTGTAGCACCGCGAGTCGACAGAAAGCTTCTGCAATCGACTGACGCAGTAATGATGAGAGACTGACAATCAGTAATAACAATGTGTCTCAGTCTGAATCTTGCAAAGTACCCCTGTTGATATTTTAGTCGGTAAGGGATAAATCAACCGCTAGGGATGGCTATTGGCCAATCAGCGGTGACTGCGCCAGACGAATTATATCATTGGCGGCGGAACTCCAGCCGGCCTGCAAATTAGTAGGAGGTTTGGCTGTTCGGAGGCTCATCTCAAACGAGGCACTGAGCTGTCATCGTCACCCGTGTCAGGAGCAAAACTTGCAGACACGGTTCGCAGACATGACAGAGGGCAGCCACTGTGGGGGACGACGCAACGACAGAGAATTTTGACACCGCGCAGACGGTTGTGCGTGGAACCGGTGCTCTGCAGACACCCCCGGTACGTGCAGCAAAGCTGCACACAGGCCCCGCGGAAGCTTGCATGGCATCCGTGTCCGTGGATGAGCGGAAGGCTTGCAGCGATCTGATCGCAGTGTCGACTGCGACAGGTCTGAGGGAGGACGGCGGCAGCCACATCCCGTGCAAGTCGACGCGATGTGGATGGAACAGTCTGTGCCGGCGACGCATCTCAGACGTTGTGTTTGATGAATTGAAACGGTGTCGCCGCCGAGTGCCTGGCGAGAAGAGGGCAAGGAACATCTGCGACACTGCGACAGGCCAGTTTCTGGCATTCTTCCAGAAGGAAGTATCCAAGCGAGAGCGTAGTGCTTCCGATAGTTCCACCCACCGAGCGGGCCAACGCTCTCATTCCGGCGGTCGGCGCAGCTCCTCGCAGTGGAATTGCACTCTCTCCAGGCACGGATCTCCAGACACGGGTGGTGCCTGTGCCTGGATGGCGGATTCCGCTGTGCGCTGCGAGGTGAGGTGTCTGCACTGTGCTTGGACCGGCCGGCGAAAGGACACGAGAGGAAGGCGCGGCCGGTCGCAGCAGCAGCAGACGGCAAGAGCGTCTCCCACGTGGAAAAGCACCCGCCAGAATGAGGTCGTCTTTGGAGAGCAACTGCATTGCGTTCCTGTCAAGCTGTCGGCTACTTTGATGTTCCACTGTGGATACACGTCTGGTGAGGTGCGCACCCAGCAACCTGGGCGATGGACGCATTGGTGGGATCCTGGGCGGCGACGATGAGGGTTGATTCAGCGGCCGCAGTGCGAGGCGCTGTGGGCCCATCGGGGGAGGAGGCCCGCGCCTGGCAACCTTCTGGCGCTCTTCTGGCGCGGAGCCAACACAGGCGGCACGGCGAGCAGGACGGCGCAGACGACTCAGAGCGAGTCGTGCCGACGTGTCTGAGCGCAGGAGAAGGGCGCGCGTGGCAAATGCAGAGTCAAGAGCATCGCTCATCAACTGCAGCAGCGATAGCAGCAGGTGCAACACAAACGCTACTGCCTCGCTCGCACACAACGCATTCGGCGACGCTGCGAGTGTTGATCAGGGTGGAAACTCTATCCTCGCAGCACCTCGTATGGCCGCGCCCAACGCACCCCAGCGACGGCCGTTGGTTTGACCCCTGTCTGGGCTGCAGGTACGGGCCTAGCGCAGCAGGGGTCAAACCACTATCGTGGATTCAGCTCGCAGATCATCCTGGCTCCCTGTCCAGGCCGTACACAATTTCTGCCAGACAGAGGCCCGAGTTGGCGACAGGGAGCTAGTTGAAACAGCCCCGAAAGTCCCGTCTGCCTCCCGGCACGTCATGTAGCCTGCGCTTTGCACCTGTGCGCACTGTCGCTCATTTCCAATTGTCTCGTCCGCAGCCAAGCTCATCTGGCAAGTCAGTAGGCCCCCTGATTCTGGTCGAGATATATCTAAGGCACGGCGCGCCCTCCGCCGGAATTTTGTTTCCTTCACTATCACTCCCTTCGAGCTCTCCGTCCATTCCTTCCCTGTCTCTCAGACCAGCGCGCTGCCCGGCTCAGTCCACTGGAACACAACGCTATTTAATCCATCGCCATACGCCTCTGTACCGCTCGCACCTGGAAGCTCGCCGACCACCACACTCGTTCAGTCCAATATTTTCGACAGCGACATCGCACCAACTCACCTCAGCTCTGCTTACGCCTCGTTTTCGGTCTATTTGTGAGTCGTCCCGTGACTCTGGCGTGGCCAGACTGGACACCAGCGTGCAACACCGTGCTGACATATAAGGCAGACTACACCAGCCGCCAACACAATGATTGCCAGAGAGAACGAATCCAACAACATGGGCCGTG
Organism: Stagonosporopsis vannaccii; assembly: GCA_028584115.1. Classification (NCBI taxonomy): domain Eukaryota; kingdom Fungi; phylum Ascomycota; class Dothideomycetes; order Pleosporales; family Didymellaceae; genus Stagonosporopsis; species Stagonosporopsis vannaccii. The sequence goes on along the minus strand of VWXS01000081.1, from coordinate 40,878 downwards.
GCGCATACGACACAACAGGCACCCCCAAGCCCCCGCCACCACCGAAATAAGGACCTTCCCGGTCCTTTATCCAACGGTTCAATGTTCCCTCCTCAGCGCGTTTTATGCGCAGAGCGAGGCGAACAGGTGGTGCTCCGTTGGGAACAGAGGGATGACAAGCTGCGCCTCGTAAGTGACAGGACGCTCCTTGCGTTGTTGACACCCTGACTAACCATTGCCCCAGCTGCAGCCCTACCTCAATTCCTCACCACACCAACCACCATCATTGGCGCAACCCTTCACATTCTCTGGCGACACCGTTTTCGACCCGCCTCCTTTGGGATTTACGCCCTTTAATTCTCGCGACCGCTTCCCTTCGTCAGCCGCATAATACCCCTGCGTTTACCAGTTCCCGCCCTCCGTTAGCGACGACCCTTCGATAGGCCCTGGTCTTCCCTTGCGTCCTCCCTCCGTTTAGCGACAGCATCTCCTTACGGCAAAAAGTTCATTTCATCGGCGTTCACTATAGATCAGGTTGAGCCTCCCAGGCATGGATATCAAAACGGGATTTTCTTTCTTCACATGTATACGGTAGATTTCCGTTGTCTGCCTTCGCTGGCTCTCATCGACACGGATTGTTTTGTACGATAGCTCGGCGAGCTTTACTGGATACGTTAGATTCAGGACGAGCAATCGGCGCTTTTGCATTTCTTGGACGGCCATCTTTGAATACGCAGAGATGGACCGCCTGCCACGGCAATTTGATTTTTAGACAGACAGTGCCTGGGTCTCGGATATACGCCTCACGGCACAATTGGGATATAGACTAATAACAATGTACAACATTACCATTATACGCATTCTCACACTGCTCGCCTTTGACTGTCTCCGCCTGAACCCACTACCGTGGAGCCGTTGCAGTCGCACCTGTGACGCCATAAATGCTCGCCACCGCAACATCGATAAATCCCCAGACGTATGAATATCGGTACCGAGCTGTTTTTGACGTGACTGAGTGCCGACCCTTGCTTGTGCAACAATTGGCGGCTCCGCAAGAAGCTCCCGCCGCCTTTGGCAGCCGCCAGCCGCAAGCACGCCAAGCCAGGAAGGTGGAGCTCTGCACCCCACGACATGGCGCCCGAGTTGCGACCTCACCTCAAGCTCCCCTGCGCACAGCGAGACGCCCTTCACAGCCACCTGCACGCACACTTCAGCCCTCACTTACTCCGCCGAAGCCCTTTGCACGACCGCCAGCATGGCCAACATCAACTGGCGGACCATTAACATCGATGCCCTGGACCCGGACAGCCCCGCCAACTTCGACCTCAGTTCTCTCACACCTGCTGTCGAGCCTGTATCGACCGCCGACGTCCAGAACACCGCCCAGCAAATACGGCAGCTATTGAGAGGAGGCGACAACGAAGGTGCTCTCCAGGGCGCCTTAGAGGCCCCGCCATATGGCGCCGATGACAAGGGCAAGGTATGTCGTTGCCTGCTACCCCCAAGCACTACAGCCACAGCCATACATCCCATTGCGGCGCCACATGCACCCCGCCCGATGGCTGTGGAACAAGGCCATTGAATGTCTCTCCACATCTGCTGCGACATGGTCATGACGTTACCACGGCTATGGCTTTGGGTAGCCAGCAACAAGGACGCCTTACCATGGCACAATCCCACATCAAAGGAAGCGCCGCTGACCACTATTCTTCGTCCCAGGAAGCGTACCTCGCGATCGTCCTTGAAGTCCTACAATCGATTCGACAAGCAGAGATCGCCCAGATGCTCAGCCGCATATACAGCGCGCCTGGCGGATCAGAAGCGTTGGACGTCCTCATGAAGTACATGTATGACACCAAAGTTCAATATTTGTCCATTCTTGCGCAGCACATTAGATAGCTAGACGCAAGCGCTGCAACACCTTGTGCTAACAATCTCGATCTACAGTTATAAGGGCATGGCACAGGCAGCCCCGGCTAGCAACGCGCGTAATGTTACTCCACAAGCGACCGGCTTCTCGCAGGTACACTCGCGAGGCGGAGGAGAGGGAGGTGGCCAGGCCATGAGCGTGTTGCTCAGCTGGCACGAGAAGGTACGCGCTCCGTAGGCTCCAAGAGTGTCCCGTGCCACTTGGGCATCATCCCTTGCTTTTGGCAGCACCATCAGCGCATTGTGGAAGACCAACTGCTAATTGCTTCGACAGCTGGTGGAAGTTGCTGGCCCCGGATCCATCGTCAGAGTCATGACGGATCGCCGCACAGTCTAAGTCGAGAGACCATCTTTCGATAGTCGTTGCAATGACGCGCAGACCATTCGAGCTGCCAAACACAAGACTTGACAAGCATGCGGCGACGTAATAGCTACGGCATGAATAGGAATCGCACTGCTGCTGTCTAGCCGCGATGTTTTACGAGCGAACTACATCACAAAAATTTCCAACCTGCTTTTCTTCAATCTTTCGTTGCGATCTGCCCTGCGACCCAGTTTATTTACCATGAGTCAATATCTCGACACGTCAATCCCGCTGCTACGAGCATCCTCATTAAACTCCAGCAATTATTCCGCAGGACGAACATCCTTGTCCATGCAATTTTCCAGAAGGAAAAGCATTGACGTCTCCTTTTTCCGGGCCTCCAAAGTGTCCACTTCAGCCTTACATCTCTAGCAGCGACATCCCCAATAATTTCCCAGCCACCATCCCGGAGCCTGATAGCCCGCCACGCTTACCGAATATGCACTAGATCTGGCGACCGTCCAGCCGCGTGCACGGCACAGCTTCCACGCGATTATTAGTGCTTGCCAAGAGCTCAAGCCGCTTCAGGAACAGTTGATGTTTGAACGCTAATGCTGAGATTGGAAAGTCTTGAGACCGTCGGGAGATGAAACGTGTCGTCTCTCAAGATCAATTTCAAACATGACAGTCGAAGTGAAACGGCTGTGAGTGGCTATGCTAAAATTCATCCCTTTGTCGCGTGGCAATGTCGATGCCGCAGGGTTTTCCCTTCTACAGCTCTATTCGCGTCCACTTACAAGACAAGGAAAGCAAGTTTTTGCAAGCGGCTCGGACTCGAACATGCTTCCAGAAGGATGTCATTCTGCCGCGGTTCATGCGTAGGGCTGCGCTCCACCCTTCAAGCTGGCTATCCTGACCTTGCACAATGGCACTGATCGCCCACAAGACATGCACTGCTGTGCTAGAGCAAATGAGACGTCGCGTCTACTGTGTACAGCAAACACACGAAGGGACCTCGGCTCCAAAAGGACAAGGCAGCGACGATCGCGACCCTGTCGCAGTTGCTACATGCCCACTTCGCACGCCTCACATTCTGGGAGACCAGGATTCGAGCCAGTTCATTCTGCGAACAGAATTTCCAGCAGAGAATATCTGCTAACTAACAAACTCCAATATCAGCATTGCACATTATGTTAAGAGGTGGGAAAGTCCTTGCGCATCGCCTCCAGGGTACTTCCAACAACCGCCTTGGCGATGCTGCATGCCCACCGTTGAAGGGCACATGGCACATGCACGGGAGATCACGTCGTGCGCGAGGGCCACTCATATGCACACCCGGCACCCGTACCTTGCTGACACGAAACACCCCCGTCGCTGGCTCACATGCGATCGCCCTTTTGAATCCATCCTCTCTCTTCTGGCGCATCTTGCCGCGCGTCTGTCGCAGTCCTTTATCGATTGTGTGGCGTCGGGCAGCGTAGCAATCTGGTACCGTGCCCGAAATAGGTGGCGCCGCTCAGGCTGGGAACGGCCTGTGGAGGAGCGTGGTCATCTCGGGAGAGGTGTGCCTCGGATCAGGCTAATTGTGAATAACACTGTACACAATTCGTGTGTGCCTTTCTCGGCCCGAGGGGTAGTGTTTACTTACTTCGTGCCGTTCACGGGGTTGGTGTTTAGAGTTTAAGCTGCGGTAAGTGCCGTGTCTAAACTTGTGGACATCACCTTTTACGCCGTTGCACCGTTGAGCCAGCAGTATCGCCGATGGTCGGTTGGATTCCGAGATTTCCCAGTGTAAAAGTATTGGTCTCGATGTACTCGTGATTGTGCGTTGTCCAGTACGGTATTCTAGAGGTCGAGGCAACAATTGTCTTTCAGCAATTGACCCGACATGACAGCCGAAGACATGCTGTGACAGGAATCCCGCGCTTCATACAGGAAGGCGAGCTCTGAATTCTATCTGTGACGCCCAATGTACAAATACAGCCGTTAACCGAATGCAGATTCCATCAGATCTTGCGACAACGCAACACACACTGTTCTAAAATGTGCGCGACTTGGGCCACTGAGGTCGCACCGATACTAGAGAACAGTGTGGTGCAATCTAGGTGGTCTTAATCTGTTTTCATGCTCGGCTCCGTTGGTATTAAAACTGTGGATAAGCTTGTCGGCTACAAGCAGACCATTGTTTATCTTGACCTCGACTGCAGACGCTGTTCTGTAGTTGAAGTTTTATAGAGGTGTTCTTGTGCCATACAGCGTGCGAAAGTGTTTGTTTGTATGCGGGTGGTCGTCAGAAAGTGTTTGTGTACGTCATTGAGGTTTCTTGCTCACTTGAGATGGCGGGAAAAGTCAGTACAATCTCGGAGCGCATCTTTCATGCAATGGAATCAGAGGTTAATGCTGTTGCTTTCATTTGGGGATCTTGAATCATGTATTCCAACAGCCACTTTGAGCTCTAGTAAAGATGTGAAGGTATGTTTGAGGTGGGCGAATGATAAGTGATAGCTTTCGGACGGGCTTCACATGTTCTATATAGGAGGTTGGTATGTGAGGTACTACAATATGCTCCATGTTGCTGTGTGCTGAGAGATAGTTCTATCAATGGGGGCCTTCGGATATGAGTCGAACAACGAGGGCTCTGGGTTGAGCTGCGGGTTTTCATCACTTGTGGTGAGAGATCAGGGTGAGCAGCATTGATGTGGCCTCGAAGTGATGTCAACACCCTCAACCTCGGCTCAAAGTTTGCTTCTCTATTATTCCTCTCACTGTGCTGGTATAAATCTAAGTATGTCGTGTTTGTCTTTTGCTTCGGCTCAATGCCCCCAAACCCGCACCGCAGCCTTTGGCCCAGACCACGTCTTCTTCGTGGAAATCTCCCTGGGAAGAGGAGAGAGAAATTGCGAAGCTAGACCTCTCACCGCGTCAGAAATTCAGAGACCCTTCTTAGATGGCCAGTAAAATGGGTAAGCGCGTACGATTGATCGCACATTGGAAAGTTGGTACCACTACTGAGTCCGTTACTTCCGCGGACGACTATGAATTTCTCTGCAGCTACTCCTGGAAGCAGACGGCCAGCTTTCCAATCTAAGTGTGTGAAACGTTGCCGAGGTGGACGCCACCTCCGCGACCGAAGCAGCTTGATGTTGATGTGGGCTGCGACCGGCATGTGGCCGCTGTGTACCTAGAGACCAGTTCGGATCCATCTTCCAGGCACTTGCGGTGATGAACCTTATCGATAGCAGCCGCAGCACTCTGCAGACACTGTACAGGTTCGGAAGCTTCAAGCGTGGAAAGGGTTCCACGTGGATCTGGGCATGAATCAAAACACCCTAATCATAAGCTGGCGAGAGAGAGAGCACCGTCGAAACAGAACATACAATGAAAGACACAGAGTTATTTGAAGCCGCAGACCACCACCTCATCATCCGCTACCGCTTCGACGGTCTGAATTTCGTCGTCCGAATTCAGGCGAACGGCTTCTGCGCCGACGCGGAACAAGATAACTCTTCCCCGAACGAGTTCTTCCGCATCGTAAGAGCGACAACGCAAACCATTGTTTGCCACCGCAGCCCTGCCCCCCACTCTTATCCTTGCCCAAGGCACATTGGTCCCGCACCAAAGCGACATGGAACTCAGAAGCAAAGATAGTGGAAGCGCGGCGGTGTTGGTTCGACCGCACGCCCTACGTCTCCCGTGCAAAGCATAAAGAGGGCTTGGTCCATACCTCAGACGTGATGCGTCTAAGGCAAAAGACATAAGAGGCGTGGGTAATAGAGGAACTGAGGAAGGCGACAGGAACGGCGAGGAGAGGGACAGCCGTAATGGTGCCAATTGAGAAGAGGGCGCCAGTGAAGGCATTTGTGGTGAAGGAGGGTTTGTGAGGCGGTGCTGAGGTTGGTGGCTGAAAGATCTTGAAGACGAGGGTGTTTTGTGATATCGACGACTGTGGTGTTCTTTCGATCACCACATAGGTACAAAATGGGTGCGGTTCTGGTATCCAGACCTAAATTTTGGCCGCGTGATGGGCTGTCTTGATGAGTACCTGTATCGTTCCTGATGCTTCTCGTTCCATCCAAGTCAATAGCCTCTCCGTACTTATCCGAGTAATGAAAATGACTTTCCGCCTGCATCGCAGGCGCAATATTCCTTTCCCAGCTATCCCCCACCCTTACAACATCTTTTCCGTCAAGATTTATATGCACCAATACCTTCCCATATTCTTTAAACCTTAGCTACGCCCAGCTTATTTGTAGTACCTGGATAGTCAATATAAGACCCTATCCCCAGCGCCCTAACTGTCCTCTCTTGTGCGTCCTGCCGGCCCTCTGTAACAAATGTGATTCTGTGCTCGTAGCGCCGCAGCGTGTGAAAAAGCTCCACTACACCTGGTTTAAGCTGCAGATTCTGCATTAGAGCCTTCTAATACAGATCTACCAGCTCTAGCACCTCCCCATCGGCCAAATCGATTTCACCATTCTGCACGAGTCGCTGGAACTGCTCATCGCGGTACTGATGTGACGTCTTGCCCTCTATGAATGCGGAAGCCATGCCATGGGTGAGTGTAATTTTATACTCTTTTTCTAGGGCGTCGATGGGGACTGTGGTTTTGCCGTGCACGATCGCGAGGACGGTTTTGATGGCGGCGGAGGAGGCTTGGCGGAAGCTGTATAGTGTGTCGTCAAGGCCAAAGGCAAACCATTGCGCTGAGCGCAGGTGATTTAGCACATCGGTAGGGACTGAGTTCTTTGTTTCAGCGTTTGAAAGCCCTCCATTCTCTTTCGTTTTGACGAGCGCCCAGAGGGTGCTGTTGTTGATCTAGCCCTTTGAGACTCTTAGTTCGGTCGTGGTGGGGCATTAGAGTCAATCCTGAGCCGTTTGAGCAAGCCATCACCTCAGCTTTCTCGTCGCTGTCTTCTGCCCCCAGATTAGCTCGTGGCACATCGTGAAAACGATGAGGCGAGTCGCAATCAACTAACGTCACAGTGAGAGTTAAGGAGGCATGACTCGTCGTGCGCGGGGAAGCGCCACCCGCGTACACGCTAAATCCCCGCCATCCAATTCCTCCGCAGCCCATGCGGAAAAGCGTCGGCATCGCACTCTGAAGAGGCTACGGAAACAAAATACCTGCTCAAAGGAGTCGAGGTTATTGACATGTCGGTTCACGATGTTCCGAGCACTGGTGATCAGCATTCTGCGCGCAAGACGTTTTCCGATGCAGGTACATAATGCAGACTGCCCTCAGGAGCAAACACAATGAGCGTAACAAGGTCAACATGAAATCTACCTTTGTATTTGCGGCCGCATTAGCCGCGCAGGCAGCTGCGAAATCAATTGGCAACAAAAAAACTACCTTGACGACGGGCAAGTCCATCGCAGCTTATTGTCATGATTGCGACTAACGAAACATTAGAGGCACAGAGTCTGTTCGATCATTCCATGTTCGTCCAAGACAATCGGTACGATTCGTCTTACAACTACATAGCATACAGCGACAAAGGCGCGTGGTCTGTTCGATTCACCGCCTGGTACTTGGCGGGGCTGCTACACCGTAATCAAGGCGATGATCTGGAACACGCAAAGACCGCTATTGAGAATATCATCTCTGTCCAATACACAGACGACTTTGATGCTGCGTGGTATGGAACGTACAAGCTCTCGCCTGATCAGCCGGATCCGACACCAAATTCGACGCTGTACCCACCGAAGATCTACGAGACGTATGATCCCAATTGGCGCGAGTTTGTTGGCACGCAGCTGATCCAGGTGGTTGAAGAGTTTAGCCATCTCATCGGTGCGGACTTAGTGTCTCGAATCGAAGACTCTCTTGAGATTGCAGCAGTAGGCGGCATGCGCCGCAACGGCACTTTTCCCGAAGACGACAATTTGACCCTGGGCTACAGCAATCCCGCAATGATGCGAGCGCTTGTCGTTGGCTGGATAGGTGCACGCAGAAACAACTCCGCGTTCATCGACTTTGCAAATGACCAGGGAACCAAATTACTCCAATTGTTCCAGCTCAATGGCGCAAATACGCTATCTGAGTACAACGCACCCACCTACTACGGCATCGACACGTGGGCACTCGGTGCACAGCTGAAATACGGACCCAAAGACCAGACATTCACATCCAATGCGCACGCCATCTTGGAAGAACTCTGGCGCGATTTCGAAGCGCATTACAACGGCTACCTGGGACAGATGGTAGGCCCGTACGACCGCGCCTACACTCGCGACATTGTCCAACACTCTTCCATCATCTCCATGTTCTTCTGGGGCATGTTCGGCCACCAGTACGGCCCGCAGCCACACAAGCTTGAGGGGGATTTGCTCTTCGACATCGCACAGGGCGCGGCGATAGCGCTGATCATCGACACCGTCAAGGAAGTTATACCCAGCGACGTGCAGGCGTTATTGAAAGGATCTTTCTCCGGCCCACCGCGTCACCTCAACAAAACTATCTACGACGACCTCGAGGGGAAACACTCGCGCATCGCGACGTCCTGGCTGAGTCGCGAGCTGATGATCGGGGGACAGCAGCTCGACGAGGAAGAGAACAGGGGCGACCAGTTTGTCCCCGCAATCGTGCATTGGGCTGGCGACAAAGACCACACGCCATTCCCACTCACGACGTTCTTCTCGCTGTACCCCAGCGCCAGTAGCATCCATGCTGTTGCGGAGCCGAATCGACTGACGGTCAGCTACCCGAATCGGACGCAGGAAGGGAGCGACATTTTCACGTTTGCATTGAGCAATGTGCCACCAAAATGGACGCTCGCGGGTAACACAATCACGGGTTTGGATGGGGAGCTGCCGTGTGTAAGAATTGGGGTTGAGGCGGAGGGGTTGGAGGTCCAGCCCGTGACGTATGGAAAGGCGTTGAGGAACCACTTGTTTTACAACATCTCGTATGTAGTGCCTGAGGACTTCGAGGGCATGCCGAAGGTTGTGCTTGATATCGAGTATACGTGTTGATGATGAAAGCAGATAGTCAATATATGGGACACTGCTTCCGACAACGAGTTCATTGGCGCCAATACTTTCTACATCTAGACTTGTCTACATCGCCTCCTAATATGCCGCTCGGACCATGAATGCGAAGATCCTCCATGCACAAAACGCCGGAGAAATACCACTCCACCCCAACACCACAATTTCTTCACTTTCTCAAAAGTCCCACAACGTACCGAAAGCATGCAACCCAGCCGCCCGACATCCCTGCATCATCTCATCATTCCCCTGCATATTACTCGTAATATAAATAACCTCAGCACCCCAACTCTCCCACGTATCTTTCAGCAACTGCACGCTGTCTGGCCTACCGCCGCGCTTCTTTGAGTCCCATAGGATCATCCGTTCAGGCTCTATGTGCTTCCTGATCAGCCCTGTGATAGTTGGTCCGAAGGTGCGCTCCTGGTCCGAGCCGATCCAGATCAGGAACCAGTCGGGGCTTTGGATGCAGGTTGACAGTGCGGCGCCGATGCCGGTCCCTGTGCAGATGCGGATGCCGCGCTTGTACATTGCTGAGGCGTGGCCAACGCCCGCTGTGGCACGTTAGCAGGGTATGTAGGCTATGTGGAATTAGCATACCGAACTTGAGTTGTCGTGTCCAGACGGTCTTTGGAGGGCGGGCAACGAGGTTTCTGGTAAAGTCACCCTGTACACCGCAGATCATGTAGTGGTGAGTGGCTTTGCGGCCTTCGCTGATGATCCCGAATGCATGATACTCCATGACCGAGGTGCGACTGATGCGGCCTAGAAGACCTTGCTGCATTCCACGCTCGAATTTTAAGACTGCTACTTTGGGCGAGGGAATTTCTACCTCGACTGGAACTTCACGTAGAGTAACCCAAGGGATAAGGACACTGGAGCGTGTGAGTGATGATTAGGTAGGGAGCACATATGACTGACAAGACTGTCATGAAGACAGCGAACCAAAGCTCCTGCGCATTGAGGAGAGAATGGGTATCTGTCCTCCATTCGCCGAGTTTGATATCGTAGGTGTTGCCCATGATGACGAAGACCCAGGTCATCTAACAACATCAGTTCATGTTGATCTGACCAGTGACAAGATACTTACGGCAAGTCCCAGCCACCCAATGAACCTGTGGTGTTTTTCGAAAACATTATGGTAGGTACTGATCCAAAGTTAGATTGTAAAATTGCTGAGTGAGGTTTGATGACGTACTTGCGCACCCATGGAAAGGCGCTTAGAACAGAAATGATAATAAAAACATTTGTAACGATACCACTCGCAATTACAGCCGGATGCTGTACAGCCCGGTACCGTACTATGTCAATAATCTTGTAAACAAGCCAGCTGCCGATGCGTTAGTCATTGCTGTGTACTGTTTTGGGTCGACTCACGCTGCTCCGGACAGCGCACACCCTGAATGAACTCCACCCAAATGCTGTAATACCGAATTGACAGCTATCTTAAGACGCAATGGCGCCCACTGTCAAAGGTTAGTCAGAAACATCTTCACAACGTCGAGCAGACAACGTACACTTCGCAATCCATATATGGACAGAATGTATAGGAAGCGAACGAATAGCTCATTGCGCATCAAGATAGCGCATAACAGATTGCCCAAGACTAGTGCGCCGAGGTGGTTCTCTGCGTACTTAAACTGACCAATGGCCGCTAAGATGATGCCGATGAGGTTCACTGTGACGACAAATGTGAAGAACCTTCGGTATGCATTGAACCATAGCTCGAATAGTATCCAGCGACTAATCCTGGGTTTGGCAGGTGCCGGCTCCTTGGCCGACTTTTCGACCACCTCTACGTGAGTAGTTTCGCTTTTCGTCTCGACTCCACCTTTCGCCGGCTTTGGTAGTGCCAGCTCCGGCACGCTTGTGCAAGGTGTTATGCCCTCATGAACAGGCGAAACTGGCGAAAGCGGAGTGTTGAGATTCGTTAGACGTCCTTCAGTAGCATATACAAATGGGGGAGGTGCAATCAACTCCACTGTGCTGTCGTATATGCCCTTTTCGGCATCATCAAGGGAGTCTTGACTGTGGCCTGCCACAGAATGGGCTTGTTGAGTGTTCAACATGATGCCAACCTGGCTCTGGAAGGTCGATACAAAGATGCTGACTGAAGGTGCGACAAGGGTGTTGCAGATTGTTGAACACTTCCATGCACCGTCGGAGGTAGCTTTATTCAATACTGGAGGTAGCAGCCAAGACCAGCCACTTGGGCTTCAATGACCGGAGGAGGATAGAGAGTGTCCACATCCAGACGCGGCAGCGCATACATACGTCGCGTGGAGGTAGAGCATCATCACGGCATCGAGGTAGTCGTGAGGTATCGACGTGACATGAGCATTTTGCAGTCCGTGCTGACCCTAGCACGGAGGCGAGAAATATGCATTCTGTCAGAGCAATATAGTTCGATATCGGTAGCGACATTTGCGTACCGCTATGTAACAGCCACTGTATGGTCTCAGACGTTGTTTTTAGTGGAGGCGCCACGAGCGCCCCTCAGTAGCGATGTGGAGAACCGAGATAAGGCCTCTCGTTCATCTGGAGATCGACAATTATTGAGGTTTCATGCTCGATTTAATCCTCAGGCGGGGCTGCTTACCGTTTGGTTTAGGGCTCAGCTCAAGTTTCAACTCGCCAAGAGAAGTTGTTCACCGGGTCGTTGGGATGTGCGACAGGCATGCTCAGATTCATACATGGATATTGGGGCTCTGCAAAGACGGTCCGAGATCCGACGTTTGTTGTTCGTAGCTTCACGTGTCACTGCGTCAAGGTACAGTAACCTAGAGCCGAAGGTAATATGGCTAAATTGCCTCATTAGCCCATATGCATCGATTCATCTCGGACCGTACTCACAAATGCTTTTTGACATGATCTCATAATGCAGTGAAACACCAAGGAAGGAACAAACTATGATTCTCCTTGAAGCTTATCGCATGCTGACAACACGCAAATGCATCTAAGCTGTGTGTTGATATCAGCCAGAGCTTAAGCCACTTACACGAGTCATAACGCAAGAGGACAGAGACCATCCGACATGTATTCCTGCGGTCAGCCTGACGCAAGGTGGGCTGCACAAGGCTTACTGCCTTGCGCAGATAATGAGCGTTGCTATTATGCAGCGGAGGCAGGGGCCTTTCCCCCACCGGTTCCGACCACTCGACCTTGGTTCTCACAGCATCCTGCTCTTCTGTACACATAAGATCTGCAACATGACCGACACCGACTGACAGCAGATATGTCGTGCATGAGGCCAATGCCATACACCGGTACTGTTCATTCGACATGGTATCAAATTCACCGACCGGGCTGCGTAGCGTGTGATCTGTCTGCATTGCGGGTGCGAAAAGATGGTCGACCCTACAAGTTATGTCGTTCTTTTCATGTCGGCACAGCTTCTGTACGGAGAACTACGTCGAGCGAGTCAACGGCCGCGTGCCGATTCGAGGTCTGACGGTAACACTCAAGCAGGGCCGTTGATCATCAAACGTACGGTTTCAGCTGTCTTACCTACATCATCTGGTAAGGCCTATAACAGCCGTCCTTATTGCGCAGCTGTAGAGACCGTAAAGACATCTATCGAGCTGGTCTGAACATCACGCCATATGACCTAAACCGAGGTTCAACTTCCATGGCTCACCCTGGAACGTTTGAAGCAATCAGGGACGTGAGAGCATAGTCTGGACTCCACAATACAAGGGAAGTCTCCATCGCTTCCCGAAACAATGCTAATCAGGCGGCGTCCGTAAAGCTCACAGCAGCGATTTGCATGATCATCGTCTCCTGCGGTCCGTCTCTTGAGTGTGGGTCACCTATCGCTCTCGTAGCTGATGATTTGTGAAGGATCTTGGATGCTGGTAACCATGGACGAATAGTTGTAAAGGAAGTGTGCCGGTCCGAGTATGTTATGAAGTGAAGTACGCGATAACGCCCGCTTTCGAAGTTACTCACCCACAGGGAACAGAGTGGTCAGTTGTCGGGCCTGGATGGAGCCCGTAAGCGAGATGGTGAGCCGAGAAGGGCAAGCGCTACACGATGCGAACCACAGCAACAGCGTAGCTAACCCTGCGACCATGATTCAGTTAGCAATCACTGGAACTTACAAAGGATCACGCATGACTCAAAAATAATCATATGGATTGACAGGTGTACACAAAGGTCAGAGAAATATCATCGTGCCCAACCACGCCATTCCCAGAGCGTACGACACTGCTCGTAGCCTTGTTCTTAGTGCCGTAGCTCCACTTGTTGACAGGCTTATAGCACCGCTGTTGTCCACGGCGGCTGTGCGAGATTAGTCAAATCAACCGTGCAACGTAATTTGAAAGACGCACCTTCTCCTATGCCGCCAGCTGCCTGCCCAATGGCTCCATTTTGCCGCAGCCCAGACTCGTTTGCGCACAGCTCGACGAGTGTGCTATTACCGTGCAGCGCCTGCAGCTTGATCTCTGCATCTTCCATATTCTTCTTCAATTGCTCCATCTGCATTTTGTTCAACAGCTCGCCTGCTAGGTGCTCGTCGTACGCGGTCTTGTTGTTTGCCATTTCCACGAGCTTCTCCAGCTTGTCTAACTTCTTACAATCTTTGACAGCTTTCCTGTGGGCATTTATAGAATTACATTCCGTCGAAAGGGTAGTATTTGAAGTAAGGGTTGCAAGCTCGGATTCAATCGCGTCCTTCTTAGTCTCGATGTAGTCAACTTGTTCCGGAGTGAGTTTTTGGTCGGCGATCAGAGTGTCGCGGAGTGTCTGATTTCCAGCGACATCTGAGAGATTAGAAAGTTGGGTTATGCGCTTGCAAGTGCTCTTCATCGATCGCTCCGTCTGGGCTTCATTGGTACTGGCAGCTTGTTGTAGTTCGAAGTGAGGGAGCGCGGGCCAGGCGGAAGAGGTCGCAGTGAACGAAGAGATGGCGACGAGCCAAACATACGGCCGCATGTTAGGATTTTGGCCCCTACTGAGGTGGATGGATCTTCTTAGTAGGTGTAAAGCACGCGACAGCACAGTGACTTTTCGGCAGCAAAAAGCGCGTGTCGACCGTTTTGAGGTGAAAGACGATCCGGGCAACTTGCCTTTCCAGATCCGAAGGTGTGCGGCTTGTCATTGTTTCGCATTTCAGTAAGGCCGGAGGGACGATGAGCGAAGTCGCGGCCCGCCAGCGGGTTTCACAATGCCAAAGCTCCGACAGCCTTGCTTCTGGGACACAGCATCTACCTTGCAATTGCGTTCGAGGGTAACGTCGCGGGGTTGAGACGTGCCGAACAGGTGAACAGGTTTTGGGAGAGAGTTCCTGGTCCGTTTCTTGACCATCTAAGATTCATGCGCATAAAGGCCGAAAGACGTCCACAAAGCGACAGAGTGCTTCTCATCTTTGGTCATGACTCTAGCGTTGAAGTGGTGCTAGTGGGCTGATGCAGCCACCTGGCAGGTCGAGTTGCACAGCTTCCGTTTGTATGGGTAGCGCAAGGCGCAGGGTTTGGTCAGACTTCTGACGGGTATGGCATCGCAGTCACTTTTGGGACGTGTTTGTTGATGCTAGACGTGACGCCAGAAGGTTGGAGATGTTGATGGAACAATGCATTCTGAGATGTGGGCCTCGGGAGCGAGGCGAAGTTCTTAATCGATAGCTGACTCATCCTTGACCGCGGGGAAGGCGCGATAGTCGGAGTCAACTTGGAAACAAAATTAGCCCCGCCGCCACGAGTGTCACTCGACAACACCACGCGCAGCCATGTCGATCGACTTTCCCAAGGAAGAAGAGCGCATCCTCAAGCGCTGGGAGGAGATTGATGCTTTTCTGACACAGGTTGAGCTGGTATGTAGTTGTCAACCCACTCAAACGCACATTCTTGGGCGTGGTGAGGAGCAGTGACTAACGTAGACCTGACAGTCGAAAGGTAAAGACCCTTACACCTTCTACGATGGACCGCCCTTCGCTACGGGCATGCCCCATTATGGCCATCTTTTGGCTTCTACCATCAAGGACATCATCCCACGATACTGGTCCATGAACGGCCGATATGTCGAGCGCCGCTTCGGTTGGGACACACACGGCGTGCCTATTGAGTACGAGATTGACAAGGAGCTTGGAATGTCTGGTCGCGACGCTGTGAGGGAGATTGGTATTGCCAAATACAACGAGAAGTGCAGGGCTATTGTCATGAGATATGCGACCGAGTGGAGGCACACGATCAACAGATTGGGCCGCTGGATTGATTTCGACAACGACTACAAGACTATGAACACTAGCTTCATGGAGTCCGAGTGGTGGGTTTTCAAGCAGCTCTACGAGAAAAATGCTGTGTACAGGGGCTTCAAGGTCATGCCTTACAGCACAGCGCTGGCGACACCGCTCAGCAACTTTGAAGCTTCGCAGAACTACAAGGATGTCCAAGATCCTGCGGTAGTCGTCACCTTCCCTCTCGTCGAGGACCCCAACACATGTCTGCTCGCTTGGACAACCACTCCATGGACCCTGCCCATGAACACAGGCCTTTGCGCACACCCCGACTTCGAATACGTCAAGATCCTTGACGAAGCCTCCGGCAAGCACTACGTGCTTCTCGAAGCGCTGCTGCGGACATTGTACAAGGACCCCAAGAAGGCCAAGTTTAAGATTGTACAGAAGCTCAAGGGCAAGGATCTGCTTGGCTGGAAGTACGAGCCCCTGTTCGACTACTTGTACGATGAGTTCAAGGACTTCGGCTTCAAGGTTTTGAACGATACGTACGTCACAGCCGACAGCGGTGTGGGTATTGTTCACCAGGCACCTGCCTATGGTGAGGACGATTACCGCGTCGCTAAGGAGCACGGTGTCATCACCGAGGATCGACTGCCTCCCAACCCTGTCGACGATGCCGGAAAATACACTTCGGTTGTCCGCGATTTTGAGGGCCAGCACGTCAAGGCCGCAGACAAAGGCATCATCAAGATGTTGAAGGCCAATGGCAGGCTCATCGTAGATTCTCAACTTCTCCATAGCTATCCGTTCTGCTGGCGCTCTGACACGCCTCTCATCTACCGAACCGTCCCCTCATGGTTCATTAAGATCCAGGACATCAAGGAGAAGATGTTGAAGAACATCGAAGGATCGCATTGGGTTCCTTCGTTTGTCAAGGAGAAGCGATTTGCCAACTGGATCCAGAACTCACCAGATTGGGCCGTCTCAAGAAACCGTTTCTGGGGCACACCACTTCCTTTGTGGGTCAGTGACGATGGCAAGGAGGTTGTTTGCGTTGGTAGTGTTGAGGAGTTGAAGAAGCTCAGCGGCTACGAGGGCGAGCTAACTGACGTCCATCGCGACAAGATCGACGACATCACCATCCCCAGCCAACAAGGCAAGGGCGTTCTGAGGAGGACACCTGAAGTCTTCGACTGCTGGTTCGAGTCTGGATCCATGCCTTACGCAAGCGCACACTACCCCTTCGAGAATGTTGAGCAGTTTGAGAAATCTTTCCCTGGTGACTTCATCGCAGAGGGTCTTGATCAAACACGTGGTTGGTTTTACACATTGACCGTTCTCGGTACACATCTTTTCGGCAAGCTGCCCTTCAAGAACTGTGTTGTCAACGGTATTGTGCTGGCGGAAGACGGCAAGAAGATGTCAAAACGACTAAAGAATTACCCGGATCCACTTGGTGTTATGGAGAGCTACGGTTCTGATGCTTTGCGTTTGTACCTCATCAATTCGCCTGTCGTCCGCGCCGAAACACTTCGTTTCAAAGAAGCAGGTGTCAAAGACATTGTGTCCAAGGTGCTTTTGCCGCTCTGGAACAGCTATCAGTTCTTCGATCAGCAGGTTGCTCTTCTGAAGAAGGTCGCTGATCTCCACTTCGAATTCGATCCTGCTGCAGAGAAGACCAACACAAATGTCCTCGATCGCTGGATCTTGGCCTCGTGTCAATCGCTACTGAAATTCGTCAATGCTGAGATGGCCGCGTACCGATTGTATACCGTCGTCCCGCGTCTGCTTGAGGTATGTCCGCAATTTAATATCAATAATTTTCCATTAACTTTTGCAGCTTATCGACAATACCACCAACTGGTACATTCGGTTCAACCGTCGCCGCCTCAAGGGCGAGTACGGTCTTGAAGATACAAAACATGCTCTCAACACCTTGTTCGAGGTTCTTTTCACCCTCTGCCGCGGCCTCGCTCCTTTCACCCCCTTCATTACCGACAACATCTACCTCCGTCTTCTTCCTCACATCCCTAAGGAGCTTCGCGCCGAGGATGATCGCAGTGTGCACTTCCTTCCATACCCCACTGTCCGCGAGGAGCTGTTCGATGAGGATGTCGAGCGCCAGGTAAAGCGCATGCAGTCAGTCATTGAGCTCGGCCGCATCTGCCGTGACCGTGCCAATAAGGGACTCAAGACCCCTTTGAAAACCTTGGTTGTCATCCACCCCGACCAGCAATACCTTGATGATATCAAGTCGCTGCAAAATTACATCCTGGAGGAGCTGAACGTGCGTGACCTCGTGTTGTCAAGTGACGAGGACAAGTACAACGTTCAGTACACAGCGACAGCTGATTTCTCTGTCTTAGGCAAGAAGCTTAAGAAGGACGCGGTCAAGGTTAAGAAGGCCCTTCCCAACCTTAAGAGCCAGGAGATCAAGGATTACATCAAGAACGGTGAGATCACCATCGAAGGCATCAAGCTGGAGGGTGAGGATCTGCTCGTCAAGCGCGGTCTGGCAAAGGATTCCAACAGCAATGACCAGGAATTCAACACGGATAACGATGTCCTCATCATCCTCGATGTCGCCAGCTATCCCGAGCTTGAGCAAGAGGGTCTGGCCCGTGAAGTCATCCGTCGCGTGCAGGATCTGCGAAAGAAGGCTGGTCTTGTCCCAACCGACGACGTCGGTATGGAGTACAAGATCCTCAGTGACCCCGACAGCGTTGGTCTCGAGGCAGCATTTGAGAACCAAGGCCCTCTGTTTGAAAAGGCACTGAGGAGGAACGTCGACAAGCACACCATTACCGAACTTGATGGCAAGATCCCTGAGGAGGACAATGATACAGTCATCGCAGAGGAGGAACAGGAGATCCAGAAAGCCACTTTCTTGCTGCGCTTGATCAAGTTGTAGAAGCGTGACATAGAGGCAAAGCAAAGCATGTTTTGGCGTACATTATGATATCACAAAATCGTAGATAGACGAAGGGACGAAATGCATGAAGATTCAACCAATGGCCCTGAATACCAACAGAAATCGTGGTCCTACGATCTTTGATTGTTTCCTCTGCCATTCGCCACAACATCAATCAGCGTGTCCTATACGCTTTCTGCAAACCATCAGCACACGTCCCCAGTCCTCGCCACTCATAACCTCAAACTCACCAAATAACACTCTTTCAACTTCATAAACTCCTTCGCACACATGTCCTTATGTACATTGTTATAATCTGCGAATATACACTTTCCGTACACAGCGCTCTGTCCGACATCAGCAATTTCTCCCTTTTCCACTCCAATGATAACCACATACCTCTGTCGAGCACTTTCCCACGGCAGAGGCAAGCTTGTCGATTGGTCGTGTGCGGCCGGGCATGTTGGATGTGATGCAGGCGACAAGTCAGGACCAGTCTCAGATGGAAATGATGATGTAACCCACGGGCGGGCTTGGCGGTGAGTGTCGGGAGGGCACGGTGCAGGCGGGATTATGCGGGGCCAAACAAAGCGCGTCCATCACCGAGCATTGAGCGCGTGCCGCATTGTTCCCTTCTTGTCTACACATCTTCACTGCCTGCGTTTTGTTGCTGTTTGCGAGCGCGCGTCTTCTTGAACATCCTTCCGCGTCTTGTTTCCAGGCGCAACTTGTGGTTGAGGAGGGGCTCATGTTGTCGCGAACGCGCGCCTCTTTGCGTCGCGAAGGAGTTCTCGAATGCCGGCCCCCATGAACGGCAGCGGGTATGATACGCCAGACTTGTTGAAGGAGGATTTGAGCGATGAAGGTTAGTCTTGCGTTCAAGTCCTGGAAAGAAACGCAAATCTAACTTAGTATGCAGCCATTGAACTCCTCTATACGATAGTCCACCGCGCGTCGTCCTCACCTGACCGCTCATCTCGCGCGCTTTTCAACGCCTATGAAGAGGTTCTTGAAGAACATGGACTGTTACCTAGTGACGACGCGGTTCTGCATCGGTTTTTGTTTCGCATGCAGAAGGATCGTAGGAGAGATGAGAGTGTTGTCGAGAGATTTCACAGGGTGCTTGGGGAGTTTGAGATTGTGGTGGAAAATGAGGAAAGTGAGGGAGAGAATACGAAAGATGCAGGCTATGCAGCGGCCTTTGATGCTCAGAACGTTGACAGAACAGGCGCACACAGTCGTAGCGGTGCGCACGCTATCCTAGGCCATACGGACAGGTTAACAAGAAGAGGGAGCTTTGAGAGTTTTTTTGATGGATCTGCGGACAAGGTCGCGGGCAGTGAAGTCAGGGACATGTCGAGGAACAACAGGAGAGGCTCTTTGAGCTATGCGCCCAACGGCGTGCGTGCAAAAAGGCGCTCGACATCAGACACCGAGGCTCTGAGATACCAACAAGCGCAGCTGCCAATTCGAACACGCGTGAACCGCCAGGCGTCGAGACGAGTCTCGTCAGGACAATATCAAGGCCGTCGAAGGAACGCCTCTATCTCCAGCCGTGCAAGCCTGCGCATTCAACGAGATGCTAATACTATAATGTCGCAACAGAGGGCCTACGGGCGAGCAGAAACAGAATATACCGACCGGACAACCAGCTTGGACTTGTCACGCGTGCAGGTTCCGGGCGTGAATGCGCCCATACCGGACGACCAATACGAGCTACACGAGTCGACGCATTATTACCAACAATTCGTACCAGAACCATACCAGCCCTCAGACACACGATTGATGGACGAAGCCGAGACTTTTGAGCATCAACGTCTGCACCGAGTGACACGAGACTGCATACAAGCCTGGCGCCATCGTACACGGGATCAGATCGAGAGACGTTACGAGCAAGAATTGTTGGCTGAGGCTTTCGATCGCAGGATACTACTAAAGGTGACGCTCGATCAGCTTCGCGACACCGCCCGTTTGCGTCGCTCGAACCATGAAACGGACCGCTTCTTCGGCCGCCTCGAGACCCGTGCAGAGAAAGCTCGAAACCTTTTTCTCCTCACGAAGGCGTTCACACACTGGGCAAGGAGTGCAGAGGACGAAGTGCAGCGCACGTCAGTCGCAAGAAGGCATCTATTGCGGACCCGCTTCTTTAATGGCTGGCGCGAGATCACAGCTGTCAATGAGCTGAAGATCCAGCACTTTGTGCTTGCAAAATTCCTGCGATTATGGCGTGCGCGCACAGCAGTCATCAGTGAGAATGCACAGTTCGCTGTAACTTTACACGAAGAGAACCTCATACAAAAGGTGTTCACACATTGGTTTTTCCAATTCTGTGCGATCGCCGGGTCTGCTTGGCACAATGACCGACTGAAGAGGAACACCCTCAGGAAGTGGATTGCGGTCGCGAGCGTGAGTGCAGAAGAGGACGACATAGCGACCAAGAAGAGCCAAAAAGTGCTATTGAGCAAGATGATGGCAGGTTGGAAGGCAAAAAGGGCAGCTGTACAGACTCTGGAGACTCGAGCAGATGTGTTCAGACGGTCAGTTCTGCTTTCATCAGGACTCTACAGCCTCCAAAAGCACGCACAGCTTGCACCTGTGTTTCAACAGCTTCAAACACGACTTGAAGACCGACAGGTAAGGACTGCTTTCACGACATGGCGACACACTGCGCAGCTCTCAGAGCGAGCTCGACAAGTTGACAAGCTGCGCATTCTGCGCAACGCCTACACCGCATGGAACGATCGACTCCGCATTCAGGCTCTGGAGCAGCGTATCAACGACCGCATACTTGTGGAGTGCTTATACAAGTGGACGCTTGCTTCCAGGGTTTCGCTCTTCCAACGTGTACAAAACCAACAGCTCAAGGGGTCTACATTCCGAGACTGGGCTACAAAGACCAACAACCGCTCGAACACGCTAGATACTGCGGAAAGGCGATTCGGCAACTTCAAGCGGGCGCAATTACTTCGCACGTGCTTGAGGAAGATGGAGGTTGACGCTACCGAGAAGAGGCGTGAAGCGTGTGCCGTAGTCGCAGATTACGACCTGAAGCTCAAGCAGCGTATCTTTGAAAAGCTGAAGGAAAGGCTTGAACACTTCCAACAGCTAAGACGGTGGTCGGATGACGCACGATTCTACGTCCTCGGCACTCGGACGTTAAAGAAGTGGAACAACGCGACACAGCAGACACGCAGGAATCGAAGGCGCGACACCTATGCACAGGTGCGAAGAACAGTCAAGACGAATCTCGTGCGTAGGCTGTTCGAGTCTTGGCGAGTGAAGGCAAAATCAAATGCAGAGCACAACCAACAAGCTGCTTTCATGCTCGAAGATCGCACTATGCGCACCGCGAGAGCGTTGCTCCACAATTGGCACGATCAAACGCTTGTAAATCAGCAGTTAGACATGCAAGCCTATGACATGTACTGTTTCAAGCTTGGCATGAAGCACTTTCACATCTGGACACATCGTTTGGATATTCTGCATTCTATGAGGTCGCAAGCAACCGCACTACAACGGGAGAGCGTTGAGATTGTGGCGGCCGGCGCGCTCAAGAAGCTTGGATGGCGCCTATGGAATGTTCAGAGACAAGAAGAGACAGCACGAGCTCTGTTCGAACGCAACTTTGAGAAGCACGTCAGAGCCATGATACGCTTCTGGCATGAACAAACCGTTGAGCGTCTTGCCAATCGACCTTCTTCACCAACACCGACAAGGAGCTCAAGGGGTGAACGAAGAAGTCCAGATGACAATCCTACGCGTCTTGATGGTAGTGAAGATGAGGAAGGAGATGGCATTGACGCTCGTGAAGCCAATTCCGATGCTGCTGGTGATGAAACGCGTCGCCTTGAAGGCTGGACCTCGTTCGATGCTTCTGCGCTTGCTCTCAACAACGATCTTGACCTGTCACTGTCCGTTACACCAGAGCGTCAGCGCACAGCAACGTATCCGCTGCCTCCGCCGACGTCATCGCCAAAGCCTCCATCGTCTATAAGACCACCGACGTCTCGACTACGGACATTCCCACAGCCTGCGTCTGCACTCAGACCTCCACGCGTTCCCGGACCTGCTTCTCCAGACTTCGAGTTTGCTGAAGACGACCGCAGCACCTTCTGGGCAGGCACACCTGCTTACCCACCACCTACGACGAGCAAACCACTCAAAGGCGCAGGCTACCTGAAGACCCCAAGCAAACGCGCAGTGGCACGTGCAAAGCGACCAGAGCTCCCTTCCAGCCCGGAGAAGCGCGTCGTAAGACTGGGAGCAATGAGCGCGCCACCTGTACAGATGAGTAGAGATTCTGGCGCAGTCGGTGGCGCAGCTCTTGGCGGGGTGACAAGTTTCCAGAGAAGGCTGAGGGAAGGTGGTTTCGGTGCTAGCGTGGGACCGTCTGTGGTGCCTAATAGTGCGATGAAGGGGAGTAGGGGTAGGGCGGCGAGGGGCAGGGGAAGAGTGGGGTTTGGAGATGTTAGTCAGTTTGGATAAGATAGTTGCTTTATACCCATTGTTTAGTGCTTGATGGATACGCATGGTCATTTTTAGCCTTGTGGTAATCGGTAAAGAAGGTTGCATACGCAGAATCGCTCTTGCGTCTGACATGCATGAGGTGACTAATCCGTCGTGCAACTTAAGCAGCCATAGCTTGCTCGCCTACACTCGCACTTCACACGAACCCACAAAGCTACTCATTGATGCTCTCACGCACCATGTGCTGCGTCAGGTCATCTCAAATCTAAGCGCTCATAGTCAGTCTTCTTTGATTGCTATCGATTTTACTTCCACGACTTTAACCACAAAGCCGACGAATGTTCTGCCAGCCCGACATGCGCCTCTGTGGAAGATGTGCAGCGGTCGATTTCGCCGCCTTTTTTGCGACCGACCACAGAACGATGGAGCTCGATACCTCATGGACCTTAGAGTCACGCGCATGCGACATGTGCGACTTCCTTCACCACTGTTTACACACTCCTGGAGCGCCTGAGATTAAGCAGAACCAACCAATATGCCTTTCCACTACACGAGACTATACCGAGATCGGCGTTGTCGAACAAGCACTGCCTCACATCCGGGATGGTTTTCTGTACTGTGTGATGTACCAAGGACGCGACAAATTTATGTCCCTAATGTATTCACCGGTGGCTTCGCTGCTTAAGTCAGTGGTCCCACCCCCCAACATTAACTGGGATCATGTAAGAACCTGGCTTCAAACCGATTTGGATGATCTGAACGGTATTGAGCGGGACAGTCCTGTACCTCCCGGGGGTTCAGCTCGCATTGATTTTTCTTCGAACAATAACGCTTCCCTCATGGTCATTGATTGCCAGAGTCGAGAGCTTGTCCAGATAAATTCTGAAACGGGATACGTCACTCTGAGCTATGTATGGGGGCCCGACACTGCCCTCATGGACAAAGATCACCTTCACGGCGCTTCCTTGTCTGTTCTTCCACCAACGATCGAAGACAGTATTCGCGCATGCCTCGAACTCAGCCACCGATACCTTTGGGTAGACAGGTACTGTATTTCTCAGATAGATTCGGCTGAACGTCATAGGCAGATAAAGAGGATGGACACTATCTATGCTAATTCGTCCCTTACAATAGTCGCATGTGCTGGCAAATCCCCCGGGTATGGCCTACCAGGGGTGTCAAGGAAACGATCACATCTTCGCAGTATCTCACTTACGATTTCGGGATACTTGCAGCCAATACCGTGCCCAGAACAAATTTATGGAAGCATATGGACATCTAGAGCATGGACCTTTCAGGAGACTCTGTTATCACGTAGAAGGCTGTATTTCACGGATCATCAGCTGTACTTTGAAGGCTCCAACTCGGTTGAATGTGAGTGCGGAACGCTGAGCGGGAACCAAACAGAATCAAAAACGAAATGGATCTTTTCCCCACACACTTGGCTAAGGAACCCTCGGGACATCCACAACTGCATCGAAAACTTTACGCTTCGCAAGCTCTCCTACCCAAGCGATGCGTTAAATGCAATGATGGGCATTTTCGCTGTCTTCGAACGTCGTTTTCAGGTGCGACATCTGTGGGGCATACCCTTTTCAGAGAGAGGGTCGGCTATATGGGTAGCAGCGCTCTCGTTTCAGAACAGTCTCTTTTTTGCCACTCTCATTGATTCTAGCCGCAGCACAACATTTCCAAGTTGGACCTGGGCAGGCTGGACCGGTAATTCATATTGGGATGACTATATACACATGGAATTTTCCCCGGCAGATATCTGTATATCCCTAGAACTGGCGTCTGGCCGAGTGATAAGCTGGGAGGAGTACCAACATGATTACAAAAGTTATCAGCAGCACGAGCACCGACTAAGCAGGTTCATTCATATTTCTGCAAACGTTGCAACGGTTTCGAGCGTCTTAGGGAGCGCAGAGGATCCTTCGGGAATCCTCCTAGCAAACAAGGAAGTACTGAGCTTTGCGAAACGCCGCAAAGAGGTTCATTGGAGGGGAAGGACCAAGTATGGTTTAGGTGAGGCCAGTTTGATGTGGTTCCCGCCTCCTGAGCCAACTTGTAGAATGCACTACTTGGTTATACGTGACGTGGGCGATCATTGGGAACGGGTTGGGTGCATTATGCATGATGATCTTGCACGCCATTCTCCCCCCACTGGCGTTTCCCAAACCATACGGTTGGGTTGAACATTTGTCATATCAGCGGTCTGGCATACATGCCGCATGGGTATGCCACGTATTGAGCCATATAATTGCCCGAGCTCTGTCATAATAGTAAAGAGTGGAGAGAATAAGACTTTGAGTGAAAGCATTCCGCACGTATTTCTATTCCAATAAATCCATGTAAAACGGAATCCGGAATTTTTTATTACACTTCTGTTACTCGATTCAATCAAGCGTCACGAGAACGACTTCGCTCGCTTTAACATTCACCACGCCATTCGCAACTCGTTCCCTTGACTCGCGACCCTTGATAGTTCCATCGAGCGCAATTGTACGACCCGCAAACGCGATGCCATCCCGAACCTCTGCACCCGCTGCAGTAAGGCGTCTAATGGTCGCCTTACTCTCCTTGCTACTGAGATTCTTCGGCATAGCAAAATCTACACTGGGTCTCTGGCTCGTTGGCGTGGAGGTTGAGTTGAATACATCCATATTGACCAGGACCACACTCTTGAGCTGCGATCGATGACGTTTGCTCGAGTAGATTGCGTACCCGGCGAGGCTAGTGGTGTTGACAATCTGCACGACCTGCGCATCCTCGCTCCCAAGCGCAGTTGCAATGAGCCAGTTGCCGTAGTACAACGGCCTTGGTCCTGGAGCGGTGGTGCCATTCTGAGTAGCTTGCCACGCAGAGTACCGATATCCAGTCCCCATATGCCAGTAGATGTTCGAAACATTGAGACTCGCAGAATACAGCGCATAGTCAACACTCCACACCGCAGCGCCAAATACATCCGACGCGCTCGCCAAGCCCTGGCACGCAATCGAGTTTGTCTCACCAATGACGTATGGCAGCCCCTTAGAAACAGAGTACGCAGATGCGCCCGCGTGGTAGTTCATACCCTGTATCAAAGCTGTGCGGTTCATTACGTTGCCCGCGAGCGTCGGCTTGACGGGCCGGCACGCCGCGCCGAAATATTGATGTGTGCAGAACGTCTTTGCAAGACCGCCGGAAGTGACACCTAGGTCGATAGCGGCTTTGGCGGTCCAGGATACATCGGCACTAATGGTACCGGGTGAGACGAAAGCACCTGCCTGGAAGAGCTTGCGGTTGTTCTTGGGTAGAACGCGAGTGGCGATGGCGGATGTGCGGGAGAGCCATTCGGGAACGTATTGGGCAATTGACCAGGTGGTTGTGTTGCGGTCAACAGGGAAGACTGGGTTATGTCAGAGTGCGGATCTCGCATTTATGAGGAGTATGCGTTGTGACGTACCGTCAAACTCGTTGCCTACTTCAATTGCGAAGAGGTCCTTCCCGATGCCCTTGTAGAATGCCTCAGCTTCAGTCACACTATTGTCCTCACCCCTTTTTCCACTGTCAAACGTTACACCGATAGTATACTTCGTGCCTTTGGGGAACACCTTGAACGACTCGAGATACTTAGGCCCCCAGGTCACATTTGCTGGCTGATCCGCACCAGGCGTCGCAAAATTCTGTATGATCGCTTCTTTCTGATCAGGCGTCCAGATAGCATGATTCGCAGTGGTGCCACCGACTCGAACCGGGACAGCAGCGCCCGAGATATCCTTGAGATTCTGTAGCATGCGGTAGGATAGCTTGTTTGGCGATCTAAAAATTGTAAGCTAGCGGTTCGTCAATGTGAAGAAGCCGTACGTCAGATTGCCTGCCAGATCTGCAAATGAAGCGACCTCCATTGAGTAGCCTTGAAATGAGCCACTCAGGGTTTGTGTCCCAGCTGGTGGTGCATCGGGAACATTGAGCTGCACCGTTTGCGCAGCTGCGCTGATGGCAGCAAGAGATAGCGTTGTCAAAGCGTAAAAGCCCATGAGTCGTGTTGTTAATCGGAATCGTTGCTCAGATGCTTGATGACCTGTATTACAGCCAGATACTGGGCCGCTCATATAAGACGCAGCCACGATGAGCAACATACGCTCCTGAGCGGCTCCACATACTCGGAACGTGGAGGTGAACTTGAAGTTGTAGAATTTGAGGCTGGGCGATCAACCTCAATGTTCGCAAACACACTCTGATGATTGGTGGAGTGTTTCCTAGCGCATTGCGGGGTGTGGAGAGATCTTGGGGAATCCCTGAAAATGAGTGCAGTCAAATGCCGACCGGCGTTCCAAGGCACGGTTAACAGCTACCGAACATTTATGATTGGCTGCGACCTGACGAGCGGCCTTTGTACTGATGTGGAGGAGAGATTTGCTGTGCTGTCGTGCTTGTCTACAAAACGCCTCGACCCATCAAGGTGACCCTTTCGCTCCCAAAAGTGGACATCTTACGCATATTCGTTGCTTCCGAGGCCAAGAGTTCGGTAGTGATGAGGTGGAGGTCGGCAGTTTTTCGCGGAGTGCAGTAAGCGAGCACGTGAACTACAGTCTGCTGACGCGCTAACAGACGCCTCCTCCTTCGCTCTCGGACTCGTACCATCTCACTCTTTCTCGCAAAACCCTATCTGCTGTTGTGTTTCATACGCCTTTTGCATGTATGTAAGGTTTCCCTTGCAGAAGTTTTTCTTGATTAGGTCCTTCTTCTCCAGGAGGGGCGGGGCAGTCATTTTGCTGACAGAGGTGGATGAATTCAAACGACCAAATGAGCCAAGGCCGTTGCCGAAAGCAAAGCGCCCTGATGCAAAGCAATCTCTTCAATACATTGTATTACTTGCTGTTTCTGCATGGCCTTGAAAGTATTCGACTCAGCAATGAGGTTCCTATGATTTGACAATCCACCACAAGGGTAGGTGTAGGTAGCACCAAGAGACCTTCATATCCGTTTCATCTATCCGATATTGGATCTGTTTAAACTATCAGTTCAGCACTTCGTCCCACAATACGTGTATATTTAGCCAAAGGCACCGGTATAGCAAAACCACCTCCATCTCCAGCGTGCAGCTCCCTCTTTCCACGTGTTGCACATCACCCACAGGCAAAATGAAACTCCTCCCCTCCATTCTCCTCACTCTAACCGCCCCCCTCGCATCCGCCCACTACAATTTCGAGCGCCTCATCGTCAACGGCGTCACAACCGGGGCGTATGAATATGTCCGCGCGCTCGGCCCCGGCGTAAGCAATGGGCCCTTCTATGATGTCAAACACCCCGACATGCGGTGCAACAACGGCTCCTTTGCCGCCGCCTCAAAGACAAAGACACACGCCGTTAAGGCTGGCGACACACTGGGTTTTACCGTCCGTGACGTGCTGGGCCATCCCGGCCCGCTGTTCGCCTACATGAGCAAAAGCACCGTGGCGAACGTGAGCGCCTACCAAGGCGAGGGTGACTGGTTCAAGATCTACGAGATGGGGGTTAAGACGTATGCGAATTACTCACTTGCTATGACGTGGTTGAGCGATGGGTGGACGAAGTTCGAGTTCAAGATTCCAAAGGATATTGAAAACGGGCAGTACTTGCTGCGCGCAGAGCACATCGCAATCCATTCTGCGGGAGGGCCTGATGGTGCGGGCGCGCAGTTTTACATTGGCTGTGCGCAAATTGAGGTCAGTGGGGCGACGGGGAAGAAACCGACTCCTGTTGGCAAGTTCCCTGGAATCTGTAAGTCCTCTATGTATTGAGAGGGTAGTGAGTCAGTGCTGATATGTGTGTGTAGATAACTCCCGCGATCCTGGAATCTACTTCAACCCTTACTGGCCTCCGATTGTCAACTATACGATGCCCGGGCTAAAGGTCTACCCGGAAGGTGGCTCGTTCCCTGCTTTCACCGCGGATCCGGCAAAGCCTGTTGCTACGCAGCCGCTTCCTGCGACGTTTGCTGGTGCGAGGCCTACTGCGGCTTTCGTTGTATGATGTGTTCCGTCTGTGTGACTGTTCGTCAACTTCCGCCGTGTTTCATTGTTGGTTTGGTGTCCGATGAATGTAACAATGGGGTATCACAATTACGATTACTACGCTTCTCTACAAATGCCATAATGCTGTGGTGCTGTACAATTGCGAGTATGCTTCTAATGCTCATGCATTCACACCTCTATTATTCTCCGCGCCCTCCCTGCCCTCTGCTTCAAGCCTTATCTTGACCCAATCCACCGTCTCAGTGTCGACTTTCGTAGTATCCGAGCTCGAGTCCGCAGACGCACGACGGGGCTGTTGAAGCAAATTCTGCTCTTGCTTCAGCTTGTCTTGTAACTCGGGATCAGCCTCAGCAGTTGGAGCACTCGGCACAGGATCGTGCCTCTTTTCGTCCTCGTCACTTTCTAAGCCTTGCGTCAGGTGCGCGTTTCCCAACACGTGCGTCTCCTCAAACTCAGGTTCCTCATGGATGCTTCTTGGCTTGTCTTTTGTCTCGGCCTTTTCAGGTTTCGCGGCTCTGCTGTCATCCCAGCTTCTGGTGGATAGAGGTTCTGTGCTGCTGCGGTTGAGGGCGGCACCTCGTCTGTGCTGCGTGTCGAAGCTCTTCTTGATTTGATCGTAGTCCTTGCTGTTTCTGCCTTTTGTGTCATTGTCGGCATGTGCAGCGGGCGTGGTCGCTGACTTGGACTGTGGTCTGTTTGTGGGCTTCTTGACAGAAGAGCTCTTGCGTGGGACCATCGTGCCTGCCTTTTTCTCGCCAGTGCCGGTGAGCGAAGCGATAATACCTTGCTTGTTATGTTTCTTCTCCTCCGCTATGGCTTGTCTCAAAGCTGCCCACCGAATAGTCACGTTATCCTCGACTTCGTCTCTGTTTTCTTTGACTTTAGTGTCCTTGCCCTTCGCTTCTCTGATGTTGGTGACACGAGTCCTGTGTTCAAGTTGTTGCAGCTCCTCCTGGCCCTGAGCGATGCGTGCCCGGCGAATGAAGGTAGTGGGCTGATACTTCTTCATGTATTCAGCGTCGAGTCCCTTCATGAAATACGCTCCTGGGCCAATCAAGGCTGCGATATCCTTCAGAACAAAACCGCCAATACCAAAGCCAACACCTCGCACAGCACCCATCACGCCATGATCTTTTGCACCGCGAATTGGCTGGGTGACGATTCCTGAGACTCCATCTGCTACGCCATAAACGAGTTCATCGCGACCAGCGCGAAGACCTGAATGCAGACCAGTGACTCGTGGTGGGCGACGCACAGTCTCGTCTCCGTAAAGTCGGGGCGCATTGTGGAAGCCTTGCGTAAGGGCGAGGGTCACATTCATAGGGAATCGTGCCAACGCGTGACCGGTTTTCCTGAAGCCAAATTCTGCCTCATGCACGAGCTCTTCGTTCAGGCTGTGCTTCGGTTCGTTGATATTTGAGAGAGCGGATTCTTCACGTTCCAGCTTGGGCATGTTGCCATTCTGCTGTTGTTCTTTCTTCGTGACATGTTTTTCAGCAGAGCTTGCCTTGTCTTCCCCCAATTGGGCATTTGCCTTTGCAAGGGTTTCCTTTCTCTGTTGCTTCTTTTTCTCGTGCTTTCTCTTTTTCTCCCACAGCTTCTCACGCTTCTTCAAGCTTTTGCCCATCTCAACAGGAACGGAGCCTACTCCTAAGGCAGCATCAGTCAGTGTTGTGTAGATGCTGCCCCACAGCCCCGTGACAGGCTCGCCCGGGCCGCCGAAATCGTTCCACTCGTAGTGACGAATCAGGCGAAGTTCGTTCCACTTCAGCTTCTTCTTGTTGGCAAGAATCTCAGCAGCGAGCGCCGAAAGCTTGACATTTGTGTTCTTGATCTTCCAAACTGCCACACGATTGTCCAGAAAGTCGCAACGCATGCTTCCTTCGCCGCGAAGTGGCAAACTTCGATGAAAAGAACGCACGGCATTCAGTGCTCCATCGCCCTCGGCCTCGATGCTGTCAGCAATCTTCTGTACGTTCTTCTGCGCCTCTTCTGTCAGGCATTGTTTGATACCTTCGGCCAAACGTTCTGCGGTTAAATTCTTGTACGGTATGCAATCATGCGCTCCTGCCTTGGCTTTGCTCACCATGGCACCCCAAAAGGGCTGATCGCCAAAGAAGGGCACGATCATGGTCGGTTTCGCGCATTTCAGGCCAATAGCACAAGTACCTGCTCCTCCATGATGTACAACTGCCTTGCATCTTGGGAATAGCCAGTCGTGCGGTGTATTTTCGAGCATGAAAATGTTGTCTGGGCAATCCGCATTGGATCCGAAACCGCCCCAACCTTTTGAAACCAGTGCACGTACTCCGGCCATCTTAACGGCCTCAAAGATCAACTCCGTAAATTTATCGGGATCGTCCACAACAATTGAACCAAAACCAATGTATACAGGAGGCTCCCCATCATCGAGGAACTTCTTCAGGTCGTCAGGAGGCGTGAAGTTCGATGCCAGGTCCAGGAACACGAAACCAGTGACGTCGATCTCTGGACCCCAATCTTTAGGCTTTGGAATGATTCCTGGGGACCACATGTACGTGTAAGGTACTTTCAACCGATACAGCTGTCCAGGTGCCCATAATGTGCTGATGTCTTCCAGGTGCAGTATTTGCGTTCTGAATCGGTTTATGAGATCGCCAAGACCTTGCCACATCATCATCTCAACAAGAGGGTATGACATGAAATTGCTGTAAGAGGGCTCGACGTTGCTGACTTTGATGTTTGCCAGTGGATGCGGAAATTGCGTGGTGGGTGTGTATGGGAATCTAAATACATCAGTTTGACATTGCAGTAAAGAGTAGAATCGCGTACGTGAACATCATGTGGAGTGGTATGCCCAGTTTCTCAGCAATGTGTGCAGGTGCGAAACTAGGCGGGTTTGCTATAATGGCATCCGCTACGAAGGGTGCCTTGTCTCCCACTTCAGAGCCTGTTAGCTGGGTATCTGAATTGGTGTTAATCTACTTACTCATTTTGGCGTTCATGTGATCCGTCTCGTCGTCCGTAGCATTGATACATGCACGCCACATGCCTTGGAACATCTCATACATTTGCGCTCTGCGTCGACCAATCTCACCACCCTTGATTGTATCCAAATTTGGAATAAGACCAGGATTCTTCACCATGAAGGCCATCAGCTCGGCTGGGTTGCCGCCTACGGAAAAGAACTCAAGGCCAGAGTCCTTTTGCACAAAGTCCTTGAAGGCTGGGTGGGTGGCAATCCGAACGCGATGCCCATAGTCATCTTGTAGGATCTTTCCAATGCGGATGAACGGTTGTATGTCGCCTCTCGACCCGATGATAATGATAACGATGTTAAGTTTGATGCGCCTCGACGGATCATGCTCCATCTCATCTTCGTTTGGTGCGATCTTCTCGGTATTGCTCCCAACAGCATCGTAAGACTGTAAACTCTGCTGTTCGTCTTCTCTGCCGTGCTTAGGTATTATAGCGCCGAGGGCCTTTGCAATGTAGCCGCTACCAAAGTCCTCTTCTAGTATGCTGAGCTTCAGACGTCCGTCACTTTTAACAGATCCTTTAGTTTGAAAGTGCTCGTTGGAGACCTTGAAACGCGCGAATGGATTCATGGTCGAAGACCTACGTTTGCCAGATGAGCGCGTTTGAGACTCCTCCTTCTGTAACGCTTCATCGTGGCCAGTGCTCTTTGCTGGAAGCTGCTCATCATCGGAAGAATCGGAATCCGAGGAACTGTGATCGAAGGTGATTGTGGTCTGTCGCTGAACTGGTGCTGGTCGTTGTTTCCGAGCAGCAGGTATGTTCCTGAGAATTGAATCCTTGGTCGATGGTTTGGGTCGTTCTGTCGCTGATCGTTCCTGTAGTCGAGGCGGTGTCGCATCTTGCTGTGTCTGGGCCCTAGAAAACTGCGCTGCTACTTCGTGCTCTGAGAAGTCCTGTTGTGAGATATGTGCAGGTGTGGGATCCGCTGATGTTGGGAACCTGAGGGTTGTGCTTCCGTTCCGCGGTGCTGAGGCGACAGCACCATCTGGAAATGTGGGCTCGTCGATTATCATCCCAGTAGGCGAGACCGTGGGCTCTGCCTGAGAGTGAGTAGCCATTGTTGTAGAACAATAATGACTTTGTCACAATGACGATTGCCGTGTTATTACTATTACAATGTGAAGATGCGGTGCAGAACACGCGAGGACAATGCAGGAAGTGACAACGATACGCTTGCGCCCGGCGCCTAGAAAGCGGGTGTGAATGAATTGATGTCGTAGCACACAAACAGCGACGACATTGACCGCATGGCAACAATTCTTCTTAGCATTG
The DNA here is from genome assembly GCA_028584115.1 of Stagonosporopsis vannaccii. NCBI lineage: Eukaryota > Fungi > Ascomycota > Dothideomycetes > Pleosporales > Didymellaceae > Stagonosporopsis > Stagonosporopsis vannaccii. Next base: position 7,834 of record VWXS01000081.1, on the reverse strand, counting down.
CAAGCGTGTGCCTGGGCGCTTGCAGTGACGCCACTAAAGTGACCGAACACAGTCCAAGTTTGGTGGATCCCGCGTTGGCGTTGCCGCAGCTTCCCTGTAGGTGCACAATACGTCATCATCTGTCCCAATCGGATCGTCTCGCCCGTCGTCAACCTTGCGTTTCCATCCAATTTACTTGTGGCCTTGAAATTTCCGCATGCTTGGTGCCATGCAATTGTGTATTGACGAGCACATGCGCTCTTCACGCTCTACATCACCGTCCAGTATCCATGTCTCCCTGGACTACCCAAAACAGGAGTGTCGAAATGTTCCCAGCCGCTGACGATTCTTCAAAATTCCACACACGCCGAAGTATCCGGAGTATGCACAATTAGTGCGTCGCGTGACCGCGTTGGATCATTTTCGTCCAAATCCGAAGGCGTAGAAGACAGCCTTGACGATATCGTGAGCCCACCCCGCCCAACCTCGGCCGGCCTGGACCATATTCAGGATCTTCACGAGGTTGCGGTCCCACGCATCGACATCTTCCCAATCATCTGCATAGGGCTCAAAAACTGCTGTCTCAATGCTGCCGGGTGATCCAGGAGTTACCAAGTCCCATTCGCCATTGTCTTTTTGGCGGACATGCACTTTGGGACCAATGACCAATGAGCGACCTAGAATGCGGCTGTCGGACACGAAGCGTGTGCCTGCATCGACCACGTCTTCTACTTGGCCCATCGCGCCGCCAGCCAGCAACATACGACCTACGGTGGGGATGATGGGTGTGTCGATGAAGTAAGGAAAGAGGCAGTTGACACGTATCCCCTGCATGGAGCTCGTTGCCCTCAGACTTCTGAACAAGCCTAAAACCGCGTGCTTCGCCGTATTGTATTGAGGTTGTACGGCGATAGGCAGGAGCGATGCCACTGACCCCAGCAGCAGTAGATGGCGATCGCGCGGCGATGTGTTGGAGGGTTTCGAGTCGATGCTGCAGGGTTTTGAGCCGGGATTTTTGGGTAGCCAGAAGTATGCGAGGTGCGTTGTGTACAGAACCCCAGTGCAATTGACATCCATGATCTTGAAGTTTGGCGGTGGAGGCTCTGCAGCATCAAGATTCTTGCCCTCTGGTAAGACGTCTGTGCCAGCAATTCCTGCGTTGGCGACGACTGTGTCGAGCCCACCGTGAGGGCTCAATTTGACCGCCTCTTTGAATAGATTGACCTGCGACTGCCAATCTGTGACGTTGCAGTGCACGAAGTGTACGCGCTCGTTGCCTACTTCTTTGCGCACGTCGCGCACAAGCGCATCGCCCAGCTTCACATTGATGTCACCTACGATGACGGTGGCTCCGTGCTTTGCCCAATGCCGCACGAATCCAGCGCCAAATCCGCTTGCGCCCCCCGTTATCAAGATGACTTTGCCGTTGACCCAAGCTTCTTCGAATGGGGTGGTAACGTCAATTGGGGGAGATTGGCGAATGGCCGCGACCATGCTCTCAGGCCGATAATCAGTCATAGTGCTTCAAAGGGTGGGAGAAGGTGGGAGAAATTGCAGTAAAACAAAATAGCTGTGCGGAGGCAATACTGGCCAGCTGCGTCCGATTATGCAGACGATTCGGAGGTCTTGGCCATCACAGTACCATGCAATCAGTATTTGACAGCCGCCAGCCGCAGCCTCGGCAGCCCCGGGGACTTGAAGTTCCGGGTCATTACGCTGGTGAAAGATGAGACTAAAAGACGTCTCGCACCGGCAGCCACAAAAGTGCTAGAGCAATCCGAGCAAATAGGGCAACGTACAAAGAGACAACTACCGCGAACGCCGCGGGAGTGCCTGAACGGGGCGGGGTCCACTAGCGCGACGAAGCTTGCAGGCCGCGACCGGACCCTTCGGTTTTTGGCTGTTGCCCCGCCAAAACATTCACACCAGAGCAGACGTCGAGGAATCACACCTCGTGGAACCAGCCAACCACTCTCGGGCGCCACAGAACCTCAACAATGGCATCCAGACCGCCTGCTCTCGACGTATCACCCGTCCACATTGTTGCAACGCTCTTCTACCGGGTCGACAAGCCACACAAAGCACTTCTTCCTGACCAAGTACCGCACACCCCCCAGGACACCATCCCTGCGGCCTCGCTGGAGACATTGAGAGATGGCGCCTCGCCGACTAAGAATCTCGAGGCCTACCCTCTCGAGCCACCTACACGGGGCCCTGACGCGCTCGACAATTTATATGGCAATTACATCAGCCAGAGCTGCCTAAACGACTTCACCACAACACTTTCTAGCATCCTTCCAGGTCTCCAGCCAGAGACAGTCACAGCCCGAAAGCTCGAGCAGAGCAGCCACTGCCGCGTCGTCGAGACCACCTTCCCTCTCCCCAGCGCCTCCTCCGCCTCCCTCGAAACGCTGCGCCGCCACGAGTCAGTATCCCGCTTTGAGCTCGAATGGAACGTCGAATGCGTCTTCCAAGCAGACACAATACACCGGCGCTATAAGCGCCTCGCAGTCTTCGACATGGACAGCACGCTGATCCAGCAGGAAGTCATTGACGAGATCGCCTCCGTAATCGGCGTCGAGAAGGAGGTCGCTGCCATCACCGCAGCTGCCATGAACGGCGAGCTCGACTTCGAAGCCAGTTTGCGCGCCCGATGCAAGCTACTGAAGGGCGTCCCTGCAACAGTCTTTGAGACGCTGAGGCCAAGGATTACGCTGAACGATGGCGTCAAGGAACTCATCACCGCCCTAAAGCGACTTGGTTTTAAAACCGCAGTTCTGAGCGGTGGCTTCACACCTCTCACAGGCTGGATGGGCCAGCAGCTCGGTCTAGACTACGCCTACGCGAACCATCTTGTCGTCTCCGAAGATGGGCAAACACTTACCGGAGAGCTGACAGGCGAGATCGTACACGCGCAGAAGAAGCGACAACACGTGCTGGAGATTTCACAAAAGGAGGGCATCCTACTCGAACAGGTTGTGTGCGTCGGTGATGGCGCCAATGACCTGCCCATGATGGGTGTTGCTGGCCTCGGCGTTGCGTTCCATGCGAAGCCCAAGGTGCAGCTTCTGGCTCCTGCGCGACTGAACACGAAGAGCATGCAGGATTTGCTGTACTTGTTCGGTATCACGAAGGAAGAGCAGGACCAGCTGTTGAGGTGATAGAGTGCACGGAAGGCATTTCGCACACTATAGACTATACCCCATTTCACTACTATCGATATCTGCAGGTAAGGATCTCGCTCTCCTGCGATCGAGTATCCTCGTTCCCTGCATTGGTCTCTTCGATCTGTCACGCCACTTTTTCTAGTCCTCAGCTCGCAGACCCTGTTATAATCACTACGGCTTGTACTCGAGATGGTCAAGTCAAGCATGAGTGTTGTTCAGTAAGGATTGCATCATCGACGTGCCCTTTCCTCATGCCACTTCCAAACAGCTTCAGGAATCTCAAGAAATAATAAACGCCTCATGCCGCACAATTCCGAACATGCCTACAACTTAACACCCAGATCACATCCAGCTTTCCATAGCGCATGCACTATCGCAGCCACCGCCCCGCCTCTGCCTGCTTATTTCCCCGGGCATCCACGCCCCCATTTGGTAGAGCTGGCGCAGCAATCCGCCTCCACATCACCTCTCAGCAAACCATCCTAAATTTGTTCTCGTGCTTAGCAGGGTACACTCACGCAGCTCTCCAGCGGCACACCAAGGTGAGGGCACAGATCGAAAAGCCCGCACTCAATGTACCGCTCCACTGCGGAGCTGGACTGGCGCTGGCACGCGCCCTTGGTGGGAAAGCAGCAGTCACTTTCTGGGACGCACCGGGAGAGGCGACTAGTTAGTAACTGTATGAAGGAAGGGGGAAGAAGGGGAATCGAGGTGCATATGCGGGGGAAGGGAGGCGTACGGCGCTGTAATATAACAAGTTCTCACAAAAACTGCTTCCTCTGCCTAGCAACTTGAACAATGACCAAGAAGAACCAAGACTCTAGAGGCCCAGATTTGTAGAGATACCTCCTTTCTTCATCGAGTGATTTTTTGTACTTTCAGAAAGCGTGATCGGTGCCAGCTGTAAAAGCGAAGAGTTTGGCTTTGATGGCGTTGGTTGCGTTCTGGCTGCTTGTGAGCGCGGCCTTCTTTGGCGCCCGAGGTACCAGGCCAGTTCAGCTCCACGTTCAAGCTAGAAGGAGCTTGTTTCGAAGGAACGACAGTTACGGTTAGAGTGGCACGTGTCGGCACTGTCTGTAGTCCAAAGGGCCAGGGTTCAGGGGCGCGGGTAAGACTGATCTGCACTTGCGACGGTCCCGGAAAGCTACTTCGCATTACTCTACTCTTACTGGGTTTACGGGTGGATTTCTACTGGTGCTCTGGGTCGATGTAGGGTATCTTGTGTAAGGTGCAATTCGCATTAAAACGGCAGCAGCACAACGGGGCCCCGCAATTCGAGGGGCGCGGAAGCACAATGCTCCAAGGTGTAGAGCAATGCCGAGGCACAATAACGCTGCTGATTCCTCACCGCAGAGGGTTTGGGTGCAATGCTGTCTTGAGTCTGTCAAAATTCGAAGCATCTTGGCCAAGGGTGACGTGGTTGACCATCAAACAGATGCACGAAGGTTCTCGGATCTATTCCACTCGGACCTGAGTTTGTGTCCCGGTTGCAACCAAAGGACCGTCGTCTTGTTACCTGCAGCTACTAGAATATCACCAAGGCGACATTCACTACATGAAGATGCCGTCATGTCGTGTAGACCCTCACCAACCCCAGTTCCAGGCGCCCTCTGATCAATCCATTCACTCGCTGTCTTCGTTTTCAACACGAGTTTACTTCTCGAACTCAGCCATTATCGCTTCACATTATCAAAACATAGCTTTACATTCCGACCGTTCTTTTGGCCATGGATGTCAGCGTCTCCGCTGAGGTAAGCCACTGCAGCACTAGGAGAGATCATCCAAAGACAATCCACTAAGCAGACCTCGATGGTAGTGCTACATCACCGGTGGCTTCGGGACAGTCGGCGACAAAGGATGTTGCTGGGGCGGCGACGCAGGCTACGATGCCTGTCTGAGGCAAACTAGCTCTGCATCGTGCACCTTGCCGGGCAAAACGTTACGTGCAGTAACGGATTTTCTGCGTGCACATGAGGATCTCGAACAGTCCATGCGTGAGTAGACGTCTACTTTCGAAATAAACGCCTTGGGTTAACGGTGTGCTAGCATGCTGATCGCTGCGATATTGAGACTGGAAGGGGGCAGCCTTGCCTTAAGGGCAAGAACAGGTGTTAAGGTAACTGTCAAGTCCCTGAAATATCGTCGGGCTTGGACCTTCGACCCTTGCTATGCTCCCACTGCGCGCTATACGGCGCGTACTAAGCGGGTGGTGCTGTCGACTGGAGGTGTGGTGTTGTAGGTGAGGTGTAGTGCTGTCGACTGGACGTGTGGTGTTGGAGGTGAGGCAGGAGTGTTGGAGGTGAGGAAGCAGTGTTAGAGGTGAGGTGTGGTGCTGTCGACTGGACGTGTGGTGTTGGAGGCGAGGCGGGATTGTCGTGGCGCGAGATGGTATTTCTCTGTGCACGGCAAGGTGGGCACGCGAGACGAGACGGGTCGCGTATGCTGCACGTTCAACACAACCAGCACGATCGACACGATCAATGCAAGCAAAAAAGCAAGTTACAGGACGCAATCTACAGCATGCAACCTACAGCACACAACCTACAGCAGGCAATATACAGCACGCAATCGACAAGCATCCGAGGAGAAGATATTCGCATTGAATTGCCGCAGCCCCGCGCCGGAGCGGAGCAGGCGCGGGCTGTGCGTAGTGGTACATGGTTCTATAGAGACGGCTCCTGGTGCGGAGAGGGAGCGGGAGGGAGCGGGAGGGAGAGGGAGAGGGAGAGGGAGACAGAGGTGTAGAGTAGAGACGCGTACGCTTTTGTGTTTTGCCGTGCTGCCTTGCAAAGGTGTGGAAATGTAGAGCGTGGAAAGAGCCTGAACGCCGGTCGCTGCGATGATTTCGTCCCAACGTCAATATCAATCAGTGTCAATATCAACATCCGTGGCGGTGTCGGGGGAAGCCCACGACGCGTCGAGTGGTGGAGGAGAGGTCGTATGTCTTGCCGTCGCGCTCGACGCTTGATTTGTTTGTGCAAGAGAAGATGTGGCTTGATGTTGTTGGTCCAAGTAAGATGTTGCTTGTGCAAGTGAAGATATGGCTTGATGTGTTCGTGCAAGTAAAGATATAGTTTGATGTGTTCGTCCAAGCGAAGCGTGCACGTCAAGGTCGGGCCGGTCACGTGGCAACGGCCTCGACCCAGCCCTCGCGATTTCGCACCTCGTCCCTCCCGTCGCCGCCGGTGAGGTCCTTGGCCATGGCCTCCTTTGCGTGGCGCCGCCTGGCGCGCTCCCTGACGCTGCGCTCCTCCTTGTCGCACTCGCGGATGGCCTCGACGACCTCGAGCTCCTCGAAGCGGGCGTCTTGCAGGTTGAGCTTCTGCCACTGTGGATGCTTGGTGCATCGCTTCTTCAAGCAGACGGCTTCCTTGAGAGGGGGCGCGTCTGCGGCATTCGACGCGTCGGGGGGGTTGACCGAATCGAGCGAGGCGAGCTGCTCGGGCGTGGGCGAGAGGGTGGAGAAGTGGAAGGCGGCGCGGCCGTGGCGGCTGCCGCGCCAGAGCAGGAACTCGGCGTCTGACCAGCTGAGGCGGGCGTCGTAGCCGCAGAACTCCTTGAGCTTCATCTTCTCGCGGTCGGCGACGCGGGTGGCTTGCTCCTTGGCCATGCTGACAAACTTCTCGCGGTCCTTGAGGACCTCGAGGCGGTCGTTGAGCTGCGTCTTCTCGTTGTGCAGGGCGTTGAGGCGCTCCGTCTCGGCGGCGGTGAGGGCGACGTCGTCGGGGCTGGTGGGGAAGTTGGGTCGCGTGGGCGAGGCAGTGTGCGGCGGCGAGAGGACGCCGGAGCCGAGGTTGCGGAAGGCCTGGATGTTGGGGGAGGCGTCGACGAGGGCTTTGAGGTCCTTGGCGCGCAGGACGCCGCCGAGGGGGGTGGGTTCGTCGTCGTCGTCGTCGTCGTCGTCGTCGTTGTTGTTGTTGTTGTTGTTGTTGTTGTTGTTGTTGTTGTCGCCGTCGCCGCCGTCGCCGCGGGCGGCTGCTTTCTTCTTCTTCTTGGGCTTGTCTTTGGCGGCGGTTGGGCGCTTTGCGCCGGCGGTGCGCTGCAGCTGCTCCTGCATGAAGAGGACGCCGCACTCGTCGGAGCAGTACTTGCTGGCGTGGTCCCTGGCGGCGCGTGCTGGCTTGCGGCAGCCGTCGCGTCTGCACATGGGCTTCCAGGTGGTGGTGCCGCGGCCGGCGTCTTCGCACAGCGGGCAGATGAACTTGTCGACGAGGTTCTCGTCGGCCTGCTTCATGTTGACGCAGTCGCCGTGGAACCAGTCGTCGCAGCCGCCGTCGCAGCCAATCATCCACTTGTGGTTGTCGGGCTTCTTGCAGATGCAGTACAGGTTGTGGTCCTCGGACGACTCGCCGTCGTCGTCGTCGTCGTCGTCGGCGGCGTCGGCGGCGTCGTCGGGCGCGGGCGAGGACTGCAGGGCGGGCGTGCCGGCTTGCGAGCCCTTCTTGGCGCTCCTGCCGGCGGTGGCGGCGCGGGCGGTCGGGGTGACGGAGCGCGCTTTGTCGCCGTCCTCGTCGATCCTGCGCTTCTTGTGCGAGGGCTTTGTCGTCTTGGCGGTGCCCTTTTTCTTGACGGCGCTGCTCGACGCGGGGGCCGGGCGCTTCTTGGACGGGGCGGCGGCGGCGGCGGCGGCGGACGCGGGCGCGGGCTTGGGCTCGGTAGGCGACGTGACGCTGTCGGCGACGCTGGCG